>PVJN01064718.1:0-10443 GCA_004026805.1 Lasiurus borealis
TGCTCCAGCGATTACCCAGTCACGTGAGACTCAGGGGCTGTGGAGGGCGGGGCCAACTGAAAGGCAAGGCGGTCCCTTAAGCCCTGAGACTCCACCCATCCCAAGCTCAACAGAGAGGCTTTTGCAGTTTTGTAAATTTTGTATTATAAGGCTGAATCCAACACAGAAGTTTTCCCGACATAGTGAAAATGCCGAGAAAAAGGAGGAGATCACAAACAAAAGAAATGGAGGAAAATATACAACTGAATATAGAGTTCAAAACCACGCTTATAAGGTTTTTCAAGAATATTCTAAAAAAGTTGGATAAAGTTAAATAGACCCAGGAAGAGATAGAAAAGAACCAACTGGAGATGCAAAAGATCCAACTAGGGATGGCAAAGGACCAACTAGAAATTAAACATACACTGACTGAAATAAAAAATATTATACAGAGACCTAACAGCAGACTAGAGGAAGGCAAGAATCAAGTAAAAAATTTGAAATATAAAGAATTGGAAAACACTCAATTGGAAAAGCAAGAAGAGAAAAGAATCCAAAAATGTGAAGATAATGTAAGGAACCTCTGAGACAGCTTCAAGCGTACCAACATCAGAATTGTGGGGGTGCCAGAGGAAGAGAGAGAGAAAGATACTGAAAACCTACTTAAAGAAATAATGAATGAAAACTTCCCACATCTGGTGAAAGAAATAGACTTACAAGTCTAGGAAGCACACAGAACCCCATATAAAAGGAATTCAAAGAGGACTACACCAAGACACATCATCATTAAAATACCAAGAGCAAAAGGCAAAGAGAGAATATTAAAAGCAGCAAGAGAAAAACAGTTAATTTCCTACAAGGGAGTACCCATTGGATTGTCAGCTGATTTCTCAACAGATACGATGCAGGCCAGACAGGAGTGGCAAGAAATATTCAATGTGATGAATAGCAAGAACCTACAACCAAGAATACTCTATCCAGCAAAGCTATCATTCAGAATTGAAGGGCAGATAAAGAGCTTCACAGATAAGAAAAAGCTAAAGGAGTCCCTCAACTCCAAACCAGTATTATATGAAATGCTAAAAGGTACTCCTTTAGAAGAGGAAGAAGAAAAAGGTAAAAGATAAAAAATTATGAACAACCAATACATATCTATCAACAAGGGAATCTAAAAATTAAGTGAATTAAAAATTTGATCAACAGAATTAACTGGTGAATATAATAGAATCAGGAGCACAGAAAGGGAGTGGACTGATAATTCTCAGGGGGAAAGGGGTGAGGAGTGTACAGGGAGAGACTGAACAAAAATCATACACCTATGGATGAGGTCAACGGGAGGGAGGGAAGAGTAGAGGGAAGGGTAGGAACCAGGTAGAGGGGAGCTATGGAGGGAAAAAAAGAAACAAATGTAATAATCTGAATAATAAAGATTTAATTAAAAAAATAAAATAAACAAGCAAAAAGAAGAAAATACAAGACTGATTTCTTTAACAACCAAAGGAATGCATAAAGAAAAGGCACAGAGGCATGCAAGGTGGAGACAGGTAGATAGCGTGAATTTTATTTCAAAATTGGGTTCATGGTAATAGACTGAGATATGAAAAGGAGAACTTGAGAAGAAACCAAGATAGCGGCATAGGTGAACACCTAAACTGCTGCTTTGCACGAAACAATTTCAAAACTACAACTAAAAGACAGAATAGACCGAAACCGGTTTGGCTCAGTGGACAGAGCATCAGCCTGCGGACTGAAAGGTCCCAGGCTCGATTCCAATCAAGGGCATGTATCTTGGTTGTGTCACATCCCCAGTGGGGGGCATGCAGGAGGCGACTAATCGATGTCTCTCTCATCAATGTTTCTGACTCTCTATCCCTCTCCCTTCATCTCTGTAAAAAAATCAAGACAGAATGGACATCATCCAGAACCACAGGAAAGCTGGCTGAGAGGAAATTCTACAATTAGAAGGAAAGAGAGGAGCTCACAGAGTCTCAGAGGAACTGCAAAAAGCTGAGGTACAGAGACACGCACAGGAGAGGACGGGTGGTGGAGTTCCTGGCTGGTTTCCGCTAGCGGGAGGGAGACTGAAACTCCTGACTGCACCGAACCCAAGTTCTGGGCAAAACTCACACAGGGGGAGTCTGGACTGTCGTGAAAAGGGAGGAGTGTACAGAAACTTAGGGGAGCCACGAAACGGCAGAGGTCTGGATGTACACACCAATGCGCACACAGAAGACTGACAGGTAATTGTGCTGCTGGCACAGAACCTCCCAACTGCACTGAAATCTACTTCCTACTGCACTTAACCCCAGTTGTGGGTGAGACCCTGGGGACCCAGACTCATATGGGTCCCCGTAGTGCACGGAAACTCAAAGGAGCTGGAAAGGCAGAGATCTGGAGACATGAGCGCGAGTGTGCGCGCACAGAGAGGGCTGCAGTGATTACCAAGGGACACTGAGACCCAGGGGCCTCGTAGGGCAGGGCTGGTGGGAAGCCAAGGCTGTCTGCTCAGCCCTGAGACTCTGCCTCATCCAAACTGAACACAGAGGCTTTTGCAATCTTGCAAGTCTTGTATCATGAGGCTGACTCCATCACAGAAGTCCTCCTGGGGTAGACAAAGCTGATCCTCACAATCAATTGGCTTAGAGGTTAATTCCCTCCAGTGATACCAACAACAATCAAGACTTAACTACAACAAGGCTGTACACAACAAGGCTGTACACAACAAAGGGGTGCACCAAAGAGAGTCTACTTCACATAACTGGAGAGGCAGAACTACTGAGCCATATAGGACACCTAGCACACAAAGCTACTTTACCAACTCAGGGAAGCTGTGAGAATGCAAAGACAAAGGAACAGATCACAAACGAAAGAAGTGGAGAAAAACAAGCGACTGGATATAGTTTAAAACCATGGTTATAATGTTTTTCAAGAATTTCCTAGAAAAGAAGGATAAATTTAGCAAGACCCAAGAGGAGATGAAAAAGAACCAACTAGAGATGAAAAAGGACCAACTAGAAACTAAACATACACTGACTGTAATAAAAAATATTATACAGATACCTAACAACAGACTAGAGGAACACAAGAATCAAGTCAAAGATCTGAAATACAAAGAAGCAGAAAACACTCAATTGGGAAAGAAAAAAGAAAAAAAAAAATCCAAAAATGTGAAGATAGTGTAAGGAGCCTCTGGGAAAATTTCAAGCATACCCACATGAGAATTAGGGGGGTGCCAGAAGAAGAGAGAAAGCAAGATACTGAAAACCTATTTGAAGAAATAATGACTAAAAACCTCCCACACCTGGTGAAAGAAGTAGACTTACAAGTCCAGGAAGTACACAGAACCCCAAACAAAAGGAATCCAAAGAGAACCACACCCAGACACATCATAATTAAAATACCAAGAGCAAAAGACAAAGAGAGAATATTAAAAGCAGCAAGAGAAAAATAGTTCATTACCTACAAGGGAACATCCATAAGATTATCAGCTGATTTCTCAACAGAAAACTATGCAGGCCAGACAGGAGAGGCAAAAAATTTTCAAAGTGATGAATAGCAAGAACCTATAACCAAGAATACTCTACCCAGTAAAGCTATTATTCAGAATTGAAGGTCAGATAAAGAGCTTCACAGATAAGAAAAAGCTAAAGGAGTTCATCACCACCAAACCAGTATTATGAAATGCTGAAAGGTACTCTTTAAGAAGAGGAAGAAGAAAAAGGTAAAGATAAAAATTATGAACAACAAATACATATCTATCAACTAGAGAATCTGAAAGTCAAATGAATAAAAAATCTGATGAACAGAATAAATTGGTGAATATAATAGAATCAGGGGCATAGTAAGGGAGTGGACTGACAATTCTAAGAGGGGAAAAAGTGAGGGGAGTGCAGGGAGAGACTGGACAAAAATCATACACCTATGGATGAGGACAACGTGGGGGGAAGAAAGGGCAGAGGGAGGGATGGGAGCCAGGTGGAGGGGAGCTATGAGTAGAAAAATGAGGAACAAATGTAATAATCTGAACAATAAAGGTTAAATAAAAAAAAAGAAAAAGGACTGATGAATGGGCCTATTCTGTAAGTCCTACTTTTCCATGTAAAAGGTTGGAAGAAATAAACTAGGACTTACGTTAACTGTTAGGTAAAACAGGAACATCTTTCCAATGTGTGATAGACTTCTGGTAGTTTCTTCTTAGGACCTAACACTGGAAATCTGCCTACCATAATCAAAGGACTCATCCTAGTCATCTTAGCTGTTCCTGTTCAGTATCTCTAGCCAAGTTTACCCTATTTTTCTACATTAGGCATTCTCATCCAACACAGTTGCCCAAAGCCCTCTGAACAAGCTGTAGTTAAAAACTGTACCAGGAAGTGGGGCTCAGAACTGCAAACCTCTAGGGCAGCTCAGGCTCCAAGTCCAGAGACAGGAAGCCCTCTTCTCTGAGGGCACCAGCCAGTCTATTTCCCCTGCAGGATCCGCTCTGTGTGCCACAGCACTCAAGGCAGTTGGAGTAAGACTTTCCACTTAGACGCACTGCTTCCTCTCTATTACTACCACCTGTGGCCTAATTCTAATTTTTACATCTTATGCCTCATCTACTGGAACAGCCTCCCAGGCAGGATCCCTACCCAGGTCTTCAACTCTACAAACATATACAACACTTTGGTACTTGCTCATTTCCCCTAATACCAGCTCCATAATACTCTCCAGCTCATCTTCACTGGGATTCTCAGCTCGTGCCTCAAAAACCAACAAATTAAAAATTAAAAATATTATATCACCTCCTTATCAATTCAGAGCCTATTAACAATCCCACATTCCTGATAATGCCAGCACCATCGCTGTAGTTGTAAAATCTTAGAATCATCTTTGATCCTTTCCCCTCCTTCAATTGATTATGCTATCAGTGATGAATGCCTTTCTCCTCTGTATCTACTCTTTCCTTTCTGTCAGCCTTGTTACCATCACCTGAATCCCACCTAGATACTGCAACAGCCGCTCACATTCCTGTTTCTGCCTTCTTCCCCTTCCAATCTACTTTAGACACCACCTCCAAATTAATCTACTCTGCAGACCACTTAAATTCCCTTATCCCTCCATTTGAGGATCTATAAAACTTACCTCCCCTCAGAATATTCACCCCTCACTACTCTGCCACAGCTTCAATATCCAACATAACAAGGCCTACCCTTCCTATCCAATCATACCTCCCACACCAGATTCTATTTCAGGTCTGATAAGATCAGATCTGATTCAGATACTACAGCATGTGAACATTTTTACACTGGTTCATACTTTTCCTGAAATAGAATGATCTCTCTAAGGTGGCCTGTGCTACCTTTAAAATCTGACTCTAAGCATGTGGGAAAAGAAACTCCCAGTCCAAAATAATGTTCTTTATCACTAAATTCCTCCAATGTTTACAAATAGAATATCTATTTCTAATGTACCTACTATAGAGTTGATATGAAACAAATTCCCAGCCTCTCATTTATATCTTTTCCTATCTCCCCAGAGTCAGTAAGTAGCATCTGCTCTTCAGTAATTTTTACACTGTTATCTAATTACTAAAGACCTATTGCACAAAATTCGTGCAAGGGACTCGGCCCTCGCAGCCATAGTGGCTGCCTCAGCCCTGGCCTCGTCGGGAAGATCGTTTGGCTCTCTGGTCTAATTCGCATATTATGCTTTTATTATTATAGATTAGTGGCCCAGTGCATGAAATTCATGCACATTAAAAGGGGATTAGAGAAAATAATTTAATATTGCTATTTGCCTTTTCTCTATAATAGATGTGTCAGAGATGGAAAAAATTAGTAAAATGTGTATGAAAACCTTCCTCCTGTCAGAGTCTGGGGCACACCACATGACCCAGAGTCAAATCCCCATCCACCTCAAAATCCAGCCTGAGTTCCCCTAGCCCAGACTGGGGCGCATACCTTGAGGTCCCCCATCAAGACTCACAACGAGGGGGGCGGGATGGGAGGCCACGACAAGGCGGGCACAGCTCAGGTCCCTGGGCCTAGTGCCGGGATGGGGGTGCATCAGATCCCTAATCAAGCTCCGTTGGGCGGGGGGCACAGCCTGAGGTCCCCCGTCAAGCCCCACCGGGCGGGGGGTACAGTCTGAGGTCTCCCAGCCTGGTGCTGGGGTGGGGGCACAGCCTGAAGTACTCTCTCAAGCGCCCGCTGGTATAGGGTGTGGACTGAAGTCCCCTGGCCTGGTGCTGGGGCAGGGGGAACAGCCTGAGGTCCCCTAGTCCAGCATCAGTACAGGAAGTGTGCCTTGAGGTCCCCCGTCAAGCTCCACTGGGCAGGGGACATGGCCTCAGGTCTCTTGGCCTGGCGTCGGGAAGCAGCCTTATGTTCCCTAGCCTGACACCAGGGTAGGGAGTGTGGCCTGAGGTCTCCTGTCAAGCCCTGCTGGGTGTGGGGCGCAGCCTGAGGTCCCTTGTCAAGCCCTGTTGGATGGGGGAGCGTAGCCTGAGGTCCCCTGTCAATCCCCATGGGGGTAAGGGAGGGCATAGCCTCAGGTCCCTGCTGATTACTTAAGGCTCTTTATGAGAACTTGACCTCAGCTGTGGGTATAGCCATCTTTGTGATGGAGTGAGAGTCAATTTGCATATTTCCTCTTTATAATATAGGAGGATCTGGAGAGTTTTGCATCCCCTAGTAAATTCTTCAAGAAATCAAGTCTTATGTATCTTTGTACCACATGGTAATAGCTCATGGTACCTTACACGGCACCATGGTAGGAGTGTCATAGGTTCACTTGAAGATCCTTAGTACAGGAAGTGCTAGAATTTTTAACATAAGATGACAGAAATTAAACCTACCAACTTGTTCCTGAGTTACTGCCACTGTTGGAAGAGATGTGATCTTTTCCTTGTCAGCTGGGGGAGGCCCCGTATTTTCCAGCTGTCCTAAAAGCTACAAAAAAAAATGAAAAAGAAGTGATGAACATCTAACTATCCCTTTGTAACACGTTATTCTAACCAAGAACAAATAGTGCAGATATTAGAAATGTTAGTTGCTCTTACTTCTATAAGACTCTGAAAGGCACAGATTTCCACTTTACTGCCGCCATAACACTCATAATTGCTTTACAATTTCAAAGTGACATCTGTGTAAGTCTATAGACAGATCCTATCATTGCAAGGTCCACCCTTGGGCACAAAGCAACTTTAGAAGCAGCAAAAGTTGTGACATCATGAATAAAACTAAAGCTTAACAAAAAGCAATACCTAACTGATCCAAAAAAATTCATTCTGCTGGAAGGAAGGAAAGGGTGGGAGTACAGAAAGTAGCATAAGGTAAGCCAAGAAATTGGTAAATACTGCCTATAAGATTTGGATATAAACAACATGCTTTCTATTCTCAGCAATTCACAAGGGAAATGAAAAAACCAATTAAATTAAAATTAACATTAACAAGTGGAAACAATATCCTGGCATGGGAATACCATTTTCTCTGCTTCCTTCCCCTTCTTGCTTCATCTGACAGATGAAATCCCTGCTTTAGCATTAGACCTTCCTTTTTTGTGAAGTAACTTGTTAATAGGAACCTCACAGGCCTGAACAAGAGGCCAAAAACACAAAATACTGTTTGTTATAAGAAAAGACTTTTTTTAACTGATTTTTTTTTTTTTTTTGAGAGGAAGGGAGAGAGAGAGAAACATAACTGGTTGTTTCATCTATTTATGCATTCACTGGCTGATTCTTCCATGTGCCCTGACCAGCATCAAATCCACAACCCTGGGGTATGGCGACCATGTTCTCTGAGCTAAGTGGCCAGGGCGAAAAATCTTTTTTTCCTATGGAGGTGTAGCGATCTTCAAAAAAGGTCTAAGATACATGGGTACTGAGCTAAACCAGCAAATCATTAGTAAAATGCAAACCCACAAGCTCAAAATATTAGGGAACACAGAGAGACAGACATTTCAGAAAGTAGCAGAAGGAGAGCAGGAAGTCTGTGGAACCATGAGACACACCGACACCTTCAACAGGCAGCTCCTCACCTGGGTGATAATGGCATCAAGCCCTGTTTGACCCCAGGCATAGTCCCCAGGGTTGGAGTGTAGCATCCCGCTCCTATACATGAGATGAGACAGACAGAATTAGATGATGTGACCAGGCTCTGCCTTACACCACAGAAAAACTGGCAGAAGGATCCTGCTCTCTCAGACCTGCATAGTCACTAGTTCTCTAAAATCAAGTGGCAAAACGTTCTCAGTATTTCCAAGGTCAAACAGATTATCCAGATAGTCTCCCATTCTCTAGGAATTTTTCCTAAACTGAATGGAATAAAATGTGAAGCTACTTGAAATACCACATGACACACAAGAACAAAAGGATGCAGTGCCTGTTGGTGAAGAAAAGTTGACCTTCTCTGTGCCCACTTACATTAAACATAGATGGAGCAGCTTTTTGAGTTTTTCCCTCATGACTGGACAAAATCTGGAACAGACCTCACCCGTGGTTCTGAACAATGAGGAGCTTTCAAGTAGAAGCAGCCATCGCAGTCTCTCTGAACCACAACTTAAAACAATACAAGAGAGATTTGGCAGTACCTCTCTTTGGAGCTGCTGATGCATGGCCCTGGTTGACGGAGGGAATATGTTTAGAAAAACTAGAGGTTAGAAAATAGAATAACTGTGTGGATGAACTGAGGTCACTCTAAGCAAAGAAAGGCTTCTGGGGGCAGAGTCAGAAGTAGCAAAATAATGGTCGAGACAACACCAACCATATGTAATTATAGTCTTGTTTCTTCTGATGAACCTTCTTACTTAGAAAAAAGCATTATGTTTTCAATTTCAGAAATTCTTAAGGAATAAAAACTTCCCATATGACTAGGAGAAACCCACAAGTTAGAGAGTTACCAAGCCTGCCAGGGACCTCCTGCCCTCTACACATTCCCCACCTCAACACAGTCCAGAATCAGACAGAATCAGACACATTCAATGCCTAGACAACCTCGGGACCAGAATGACCCTTGTGTGCCTGAACAGTACAAATTAAGTTCTACTTCACCCACGCTGGCTTGGCTCAGAGGATAGAGCATCAGCCTATGGACTGGGATCCCGGGTTCAATTCTGGTCAAGGGCATGTACCTCGGTTGTAGGCACCTCCCCAGCGTGTGCAGGAGGCAACCAATTGATGTGTTTCTCTCACATCACTATTTCTCTCTGTCTTTCCTTCTCTCTTCCACTCTCTCTAAATATCAACTGAAAAAATATCCTTGGGTGAGGATTAAAAATAAACACAGTTGTGTTTTTTTTTTTAAAGTTCTAATTAAGTTTGGGCTCAGCAAATAATGGCAGTCTGACAGCCTGCCAATTACATCTGTATATTCATCTATGCAGCTCTTCCTCTTTCTTCCCATGGTAGCTAAAATGATGCTACTCCATCAAACTAAAAAGGCAATTAGCTACTTACCAGGTAAAGGGGGATCCACCAGGAACTGCAGAATTTGCAAAGAACCCTGCAAAGATCTGTTGTATTATTCTGTTGGAAAATAAAAAATTAGGTTCAATAACAGACTACTGAAAGTACTCTACAAATATCATGGCTGACCAATCCCACCAACCCTTTCTCCAAGCCACTATTATCTATATATTAGAAATTCATGCACTGTGCAGGGGAGGGTGTCCCTCAGCCCAGCCTTCACCCTCTCGAGTCCATGAGCCCTCAGGGGATGTCCAAATGATGGCTTAGGTCCACTCCCCACAGTAAGTGGGCCTCAGTTGACATTCAGATATCCTTAGAGCTGCTGTAGAGGTAGGAGAGGCTCCTGCCATCACCACTGCACTTGCCAGCTATGAGCCTGGCTTCTGGCTGAGCAGTGCACCCCCCTTAAGATTGCAAAGACCACCAGGGGGCAGCTCCTGTGTTGAGCTTCTGCCCCCTGATGGTCAATGTCATCATAGCAAATGCTTGGTCTGCTGTTTGGTCAATTTGCATATTAGCCTTTTATTATATAGGATATGCATTACCTATAAACACAGACAATTGTGGTGAAGGCATGGGGTAGGGTGGGAGAGGGAGTAGGACATCTGTAATACTCTGAAAAATACTCTCGAGAAAGATTAAAAAAAGAAAAAACTTTTTTTTTATCAGAGATCCTTCCAGCAGAACCGTTAGGACCCAATGGTGAGAAATGGGTGACATGCCTAATGTCAAAGACCCTTAGAAAGTAATATCTGGCATTTTTTGATCCTATAGCAGAACACAGTTTTTACTTGGCAAGAAAGATGAGTGGAGGGGAAAAAAGCTACTGAATAGTCAATAATGTTGCAAAGACCACCAGGGGGCAGCGCCTGTGTTGAGCTTCTGCCCCCTGATGGTCAATGTCATCATAGCAAATGCTTGGTCTGCTGTTTGGTCGATTTGCATATTAGCCTTTTATTATATAGGATATGCATTACCTATAAACACAGACAATTGTGGTGAAGGCATGGGGTAGG
>PVJN01064719.1:0-10423 GCA_004026805.1 Lasiurus borealis
AAAAAAATATTTTATTTTTTAAATTAAAAGAAATACAAGTCTTATGCTCATTCCTACTATTTCTGGTCTGCTGTACACCTTCAAGTTTTCCTAAGAATCTGGCTCAATCTGGCAGGGGAGAAAAGGTCAGAGGAGGGTCTGAATTGAATGATTACTTGTCCTGCCAATCAGTCAAGTAGTGCCACCCAGTGTGTTTTGGAAGACAGGCCAAGCTGAGCTGCTCAGGTTGTCACCGGAGGGAGTCTGAGGTCGCACTTGACCTAGGATAGCTGAAATTCTTTGTTTTACCAGGATTTGCCTCCAGATATGGAGCACACCCAGAGGAGCGTTTCTTATTTCTCAGCCCCCTGCCCCCAAATGTTTTCTGTGGGTTTCAAATCATGCTTGGGATTACCTAGAATTTCCTAATTCCTTTTCTGGCCTACAGCAGTGTTTCAAAGTGTGGCATCACCTGGAAACTTTTTAGAAATGCAAATCCCCCTCCCCTACCCCCAAGTTGCTGAATCAGAAACTCTGGGGGTGGATCCCAGCCATGTGTGTTTTAACAAACTGTTGGGGCTAAAAAAAACTAATACTTTTCCTCCAACCTTCTAAGTTCTTCTAACAGAGACAGGGTAATGGGAGGAAATCGAGTTGTAAATACATGAACATAGGAGATTCACATAAACACAAAATTCCAACGACAGTGAGGCAACATGGGGTATAGAAGATATTTTTGAACAAAGGAGAAAAGGGGTGGACTATGTCTTAGATTTCAGAAATCTGAATGGGCAATTTACAGGTAGAGGAAGAGAGGAACACACATGGCAGGAAAATTCTTGGCAACTCAGAAACAATGCGACACAGGGAGAATCTAGCCAACAGTCTCTGCCTTCAACTCTCTATTACCATACTTAATTCATATTAGACTCAGGTGAACATACTAAAATCTCCTTCCTGAAGCAGGTTTCTCTGTCTGAATCTCATGGGCAGGAAAGCGGGCAGGTCAAAGTTTCTTTCTGAGTCTCGTTTCTTCATAGACAGCTTGAAATCAATATCCCAGAAAGCAGCTTCAGGTGGCAGAATTTTGGTTCCCTTTGATGTAGAAGGCAGTTAGACAGGCATGAGCAGAGTAGAAATGATAGGCCCGGTAAGGAAGATCACCAGCAATTGACAATTACAGGGAGAGCCCTCACCCCCAGGGTGACCCTTCCTCCCCTAGCATATCACACTGGTCACATGGTTCAGACCCCCTGACCTTTCATAGACCCTTCCCTGACCTTTTCTCCCCCATCATGTCACTAGTCCTGAGGTAAAAAGGGGGCCAGAGAATAGCCTCATATAACTCTCATATAAGCCTTGCACAACCACTCCCGTAAGGTCTCATGGCAAGGAGGTTCTGATGAGCATAAATAATCTTAGAACAAAGCCTCTGATCTGTCGACCTCAGAGACAGGGTTTTAGTCAAATTAGAAATAATATTTAGGCCCAGCTGGTATGACTCAGCAGTTGAGCATCAACCCAGGAACCAAGAGGTCAGGGGTTCGATTCTCAGAACACATGTCCTGGGGAAGGGCTCAATCCCCAGTAAGGAATATGCAGAAGGCAGTTGAATGATCCTCAGAGTTTCTAGTTCTTTATTCCTCTCTATTTGTCTCTCTTTAAAAAATGAATAATATTTAGGTCTCAGTTGTTTCAGCCCCAGGCCTAGAAAAGCATGAAAGGCAGAGGAAGGGATGCCATGGCTGACATCAGGACCAGCTGTGATAACTAATGACCTCTTACCCTAATGCTGACCAATCAGTGGAGACCGTTTCCCTGAAAGGACACATCTAAAAAGCTGATGAATATTCTATTGAGATTATCCCCTGAGACGTCCAGACAAAACGCCAGAGAAGGTTCCAGGGTTCCTTCTCTCTCTCTCTCTTTCTCTTTTTATTTCTCTCTTTCTCTTTATCTCTCTCTTTTTCTTTGTCTTTGTGTCTCTGGCTGGCTGGCTGTCTCTCTCTGACACACCCATACCTTTTCCTATCCCCTTCTTCCCCACATTTTCTTTGCCTTCTTTCTCCTAAGCTCCAAGGACCCTTCTTTTGCCTCTGTGACTTGTTCCCTGAGCCCACCCAACCCAGCTAATTCAATTCTACCTCTGTGACTTACTGAATAAACTTTTGTTTGTATTTGGAGAAACCAAGATAACAGCATAGGTGAAGACCTAAACTGCTGCTTCAAACAACAATTTCAAAACTACAGCTAAAAGACAGAAGGGACATCATCCAGAACCACAGGAAAGCTGGCTGAGTGAAAATTCTACAACTAGAAGAAAAGAGAGGGGCTCATGGAGACTCAGAGGAGCTGCAAAGAGCTGAGGTACGGAGACACGGTTATAGAGAGGATAGGAGGCAGAGTGCCTGGCTGGCTTCCTCTAGCAGGAAGGAGACAGAAACTCCTGACCACACTGAACCCCAGCTCCGACTACACTAAACCCAAATTCCAGGTGAGACTCATATAGGGGAGTCTGGACTGTCATGAAAAGGGAGGAGTGCAAACTTAGTGGAGCCACGAAAGGCAGAGGTCTGGAGGCGCTTGAGCTTGAGTGCGCACCAGAGGGCTGACTGCTGATTGTGCTTCTGGCTTTCTGTCTAGAGGGATGAAGACAGAACCTTTCAACTGTGCTGAAATCCACTTCTGACTGCACTGAATCCCAGTTTTGGACGAGATCCTGGGGACCTAAACTCATACGGATCCCTGGAGCACACAGAAACTCAGGGAAGCAGGAAAGGCAGAGGTCTGGAGGCTCTTGAGTGCAAGTGAGCACAGAAAAGACTGCAGCTATTACCAAGGGACACTGAGACCCAAGGGCCACATAGAACAGAAAGCCAAGGCTGTTTGCTCAGCCCTGAGACTCTGCCCCATCCAAACTGAGCACAGAGGCTTTTGCAATTTTGCAAGTCTTGTATCATAAGGCTGACTCCTGCACAGAAGTTCTCCCAGCGTAGACACAGCTGATCCTCACAACCAATTGGCTTGGAGGTCAATTTCCACCAGTGATACCAACAACAAAGACTTAACTACAACAAGACTGTACACACAGTCCACAAAGGGGTGCACCAAGAGTGTCCACCTCAGTTAACTGAGGAGGCAGAGCTACTTGGCCAAATAGGATACCTAGCACACAAAGCTACTCTACCAACTCAGGGAAACAGCGAAAATTTAGAGACAAAGGAAGAGATCACAAACAAAAGAAATGGAGAAAAACAAATGACTGGATATAGAGTTCAAAACCACAGTTATAAGGTTTTTCAAGAATTTCCTAGAAAAGATGGATAAATTTAGTGAGACCCAAGAGGAGATGAAAAAGAACCAACTAGAGATGAAAAAGGACCAACTAGAAATTAAACATACACTGACTGAAATAAAAAATATTATACAGAGACCTAATAGCAGACTAGAGGAATGCAAGAATCAAGTCAAAGATTTGAAATACAAAGAAGCAGAAAACACTCAACTGGAAAAGCAAAAAGAAAATAGAATCCAAAAATCTGAAGATAATGTAAGGAGCCTCTGAGACAACTTCAAGCATACTAACATCAGAATTATGGAGTGCCAAAAGAAAAGAGAGAGTAAGATACTGAAAACCTATTTGAAGAAATAATGACAGAAAACTTCCCCCACGGGGTGAAAGAAATAGACTTACAAGTCCAGGAAGCACACAGAACCCCAAACAAAAGGACCACACCAAGACACTTCGTAATTAAAATGCCAAGAGCAAAAGACAAAGAGAGAATATTAAAAGCAGCAAGAGAAAAACAGTTCATTATCTACAAGGGAGCATCCATACGATTGTCAGCTGATCTCTCAACAGAAACGATGCAGGCCAGACAGGAGTGGCAAGAAATATTCAAAGTGATGAATAGCAAGAACCTACAACAAAATTACTCTACCCAGCAAATCTATCATTCAGAATTGACAGTCAGATAAAGAGCTTCACAGACAAGAAAAAACAAAGGAGTTCATCACCACCAAACCAGTATTATATGAAATGCTGAAGTGTATTCTGTAACAAGAGGAAGAAGAAAAAGGTAAAGATAAAAATTATGAACAACAAATGCATAACTATCAACAAGTGAATCTAAAAATCAAGTGAATTAAAAATCTGATGACAGAATAAATTGTTAAATATAATAGAATCAGGGGCATAGAAAGGGAGTGGACTGATATTTCTCAGGGGAAAAGGAGGAAGGTGCAGGGAGAGACTGGACAAAAATCATAGACTTATAAATGAGGACACTAGGAGGCGGTAAGGGCAGAGGGAGGGATAGGAGCTGGGTGGAAGGGAGCTATGGGGGGAAAAAAGAGGAACAATTGTAATAATCTGAACAATAAAGATTTATCAAATCAAATCAAATAAAAAAATTTTTTGTGTGTATTTGAGTCTTGGCTCTGAATTCTTTTTTACCAAAACTCATAGACCAAGGACTAATATCTGGTGCCATTCACTATTAACACCTTCAGTCTCATTTTTGAAACTTTAAATAAAAGGTTCACATTCCAGAAGCTAAGTTGGTAGCTTCCACCACATTTCAATCCTGAGAATAAGGCAGTTCAGTTAAGTTGTTCAGTCTCAGTAGATGGTGAGGCAGATGGGGTCCCAAAGTGAGGCCTAAATCATGTAAGCAAGCAATCAGGTATTTAACAGGAGGTATGTCTGGGGAGGTGTGTGTGTGGGGGGGGAATGTAAATGATCAGAGCAAATTATAAGTCAGTTTCTAAGGTGAGGAGATTTCTAGATGTGAATCTGTGAATTTCACAGCTGTGAATGAAAAGAGGCCACATGCTAGCCTGACTAATTCACAGAAGGCCTGTGTGGTGGCCTTGCAAACTTTAGAGACTAAAGTAACCACAAAGTACCAAAACTAAAAGGTGGAAGTTGCTTTAGCTATCATTATCTCAACTAAACAGTGGGTGATTGGTTCTGACCTTTCAGAACTTCAAGGTTGACCAGCCTTCCGGGTTCCTTGTCCACACCTCTCTGCTAGTGAAGGCAATGGGCGGCTTCCAACAAGAAAAAAAAACAGTTTTAGTTCTCAATAATTCCAAGTCAAATGACGGCAGAAAAATAATACACTAACTCAGTGGTCTGTAGCCAAATATGAAAGAAAACTAGAAAATTTAGGATCCAGTACAGTTTACAGGTGAAAAATAACTTTAAAGAAAGCTAACTAAGCTAGAATTTAATATCCATAAACTGTGTACTAGAGTTTCTGTTAAAACATAACTTTTCTCTAGAAAAACTCTCATTTTTCTCAAAGATAGCCAAATTAAGACTAATTTACTTTCTGCATAAGTCTAGTTTCAATAAATTTGTCCTGATTATTTGTATAAATGTAACAGGAATAGCAGTTGATTACATATGCTCTTTTTTGAATCTGCTTTGCTGAGATCTCATAGGAATCTCTAGATTGAACTTTAATTAGCCTCCCAACGCTAAAAAGCCAAACCACTCAGTTACCATCAGACTTCTGTGATATGTATAGTTTTGGGTGAATTCTTCAGGGCTCCCAAAAGGTGTTGAGGTTCTTCCTTTGCCATTTCCAGAAAAAAAGCAACCTTGGTTCCTTACCTTGAAAGACTGCTGTGGGTCATGTAAACAAGGTACCAGGCTGTTTTTCTAAGGGTTTATTATCGACTTTCCAAGTCAATCTTAATCCCTTAATCCCTTCCTGGTGGCATCCTAATCTAGGCACGTCTTCTTCTTCTTTTTTTTTTTTTAATATATTTTATTGATTTTTCACAGAGAGGAAGGGAAAAGGATAGAAAGCCAGAAACATCAATGAGAGAGAGACATTGATCAGCCGCCTCCTGCACGCCCCTTACTGGGGATGTGCCCGCAACCAATGTTCATGCCCTTGACAAGAATCAAACCTGGAACCTTTCAGAAGCCAGGCCGACTCTCTCTCCATTGAGCCAAACTGGTTTTGGCTATGCACGTCTTCTTTGACATTCCATTCAAAGCCTTAATTAATATACCAGTTTCCAAATTGTGTCCTAGTATAAAGAAAACAGATTCTTATCTAATGTATACCAACAACTATATTGCCATGAATATAATACTCACTTGTTAAGAGTTTCCAAATTATGAAATAATCAGGCAGAGAGAAAAATACAAATGTTTCAATAGTGCTTACAGTTAAAAAAAAATCTATAAATTTCTCTAAGAAAAACAAGTTTCAATTGTATCTGGGAAAAAAGACTTAAAAATCAACAATATTCCAAATAAAAAGGCATAAGAATTATAATTATCCTCAGTTCATTCAGTTCCATAAAATTAATTCTTCTTCATCCTGAGCAAGCCGGTATCTCATAAATCCAGTTATTCCTTAGAGTTCTATAAATCTTTATCCTATTTAAAGGTATGATCTGAAAATTTGCTCTGTGGTAAGCATTAGACAAACATGAGCAGAGCAAGGACAATAGGCCCGTACAGGTCACCAGAGTGAAAAGCCCTGGGTGCCTAGCAACGGGCAAAACTGGGGAAAAAAATGACCTCGTTCCTAGGGTGACCTTTCCTCCTTTAGCATCTCTCTGGTCCCATGGTTTAGACCCCCTGACGTTTCATATCCCTTCTCATGTGGTTCAGAGTTTCTCCTGACCTTTCCTTCCCTGGCATGTTGCTAATCATGCAGGTTAGACCACCTGAGAGGGGGGACAAACAAGAGAGCTGGAGAATAGCCTTTTAAGCATTAAGCCCCCGGCCAATGACATTCTGACTGGAATCAAACACATCTAGGCCTCAGTGATGTTTCAGCTCTAAGCCCAGAAAAGCAGCAAAACCAAACAAGCAATGCCACAGCTGACATCAGGACCAGCTGCATTGACTGATGACCTCCTGCCCTCGCACCAACCAATCAGTGAAGACACAACTCTGAAAGGACACATCTGGAAAGCTGATGAATATTCTATTAATGTCCTCCATTGGGACCTCCCTTAAAATCCCCATTCTTCAAAGCCTGCAGAACTGAGGACCCAGAATGCTTTCCGTTTCTGGAGCAGGCCTGAGCCTTTTCCTTTCCCTTCTTTCTCCACCTGTCTTCTTCCCTCTAGGTATGCTACCTTCACCCTTATCTCTCCTAAGCTCTAAAGGCCCTTATTTTGTTTCTGTAACTTGTTTTCTTCTGTCACTCACTTCTTGTACTTCTGTGACTTTCTAAATAACTAGAGGCCCAGTGCATGAAATTTATGCACTTGGGGGACCAGTGGAAGGGGTCTCTCAGCTCAGCCTGTGCCCTCTTACAGTCTGGGAGCCCTTGAGGGATATCCGACTGATGGTTTAGGCCCGCTCCCCCTGGGCCTAAGCCATCAGTTGGACATCCTTAGGGCTGCAGCGGAGGCAGGAGAGGCTCTGCTGTGCTTGCCAGCCATTAGCCAGGCTATGGTGTACTGACCTCCAGGGGGAAGCTCCTGTGTTGAGCATCTGCCTCCTGGTGGTGACTGCATGTCACAGTGATTGGTCGTTTTGTCATTTGGTCTATTTGCATATTAGCCTTTTATTATATAGGATCTTTCTCTTATAGTTTGAATTGTGGCTCTGAATTCCTTCTTAACTGGAATTTAAGTACTGAGGTACTGAAGCAAGGTTCAGTCTGACTCTACCAGTCTAACACCTGGTGCCATTTTCACTGATGCCAATATTCTCAGGAACCTGTAGCCTATATAATAAAAACCTCATATGCTAAGTGACTGGTCATCTGATTGTCTGTTCAACCATCAAAGCATAATAACATGCTAATGATATGCTAAGGCTGCTCAACTGCTCCCTGTGACATATACTGATGACCAGAGGGCAGACGGTCAATTGGTCAACCAGCCACTATAATGTGCACTGACCCTCAGGGGGCAGATGCTCTGACTGGTAGATTAGCTTCCTGCCGGGGTCTGGCCGATGGGACTGGGTAAGACAGGCCGGACATGCCCTGGAGCCCTTCCACAGTCCATTCCCAGCTGGCCAACCTCTCACATCCCTCCCCAGCCTGATGGTGTACCAGTGGGGTCCCTTGGCCTGGCCTGTGTCCTCTTGCAACCTGGGACCCTCAGGGGATATCTGAGAGATGGTTTTGGCCTGATCCCACAGGCCAGGCCAAGGGACCCCATTGGTGCATGAATTTGTGCACTGGACCTCTAGTTTAAGAATAAGGCTTGAGCACAGGGCTTACAGAAACTCCATGTATGTGTTTTCTTCTATGTCAAAGGACATAAAGAACATAGAAAGGGAAAAAATTTCCAGGAGGAAAGGATCTAGGTCCAAGAAACTAACTTCACAAATAGTTTCTCCTAACAATTTGAATTTAGAAGAGAGAAAAAGATTCACTCATTAATATTAGGGTCACTAAAGGAGGAACACACAAGGCCAAAAGGGGATAAAGAACTATTAATTTACTAGAGGCCTGGTGCATGAAATTTGTGCACAGGGGGGTGGGAAGAGGTGGTATCCCTCAGCCCAGTCTGTACTGTCTCTAATCTGGGACCATGAGAGGGATGTCCTACTGCCCGTTTAGGCCCGATCCCTGATTCCACAATCCAGGACTGCTGGCTCACAACTGCTCAGCTGCCTGCATTTCTTATTGCCCCTAACCGCTTCTGCCTACCAGCCTGATCACACCCTAACCACTTCCCTGACAGCCTGATTGATGCCTAACTGCTCCCCTATCAGCCTGTTTGCCCCTAACCGCCCTCCCCTGCAGGCCTGGTCACCCCTAACTGCCTTTCATTGCTGGCCTGGTCCCCTCCAACTGGCCTGGGTCCCCCCTAACTGCCCTTTTCTACAGTCCTGGTGACCCACAACTTCCTTTCTCTGCTAGCCTGGTCACCCCTCATTGCCCTCCCGTACAGGCTTGATTGCCCCCAACTGCCCTTCCTTGCAGTCCTAGTCCCTCCCATCTGCCCTCTCCCGCTGGCCATCTTGTGGTGGCCATCTTGTGTCTTCATGGGGCAGGATCTTTGACCACATGGGGGCAGCCATCTTGTGTGAAGGAGTGATGGTTAATCTGCATATTACTCTTTTATTAAATAGGATTAGATCATCTGGATATCAGATGGGCTGAGCCCCAAAATGATGCCAGCCCCCCAAAGATGGGGAGCCAGAGGTTTTTAAAGGACCCTAGATGGGCCTGACTGGTTTGGCTCAGTGGATAGAGCGTTGGCCTGTGGACTGAGGAGTCTTGGGTTCGATTCCGGTTAAGGTCACATACCTTGGTTGCAGGTACATCCCCAGGGAGGGATATACAGGAGGCAGCTAATCGAAGTTTTTCTCTCATCAGTGTTTCTAACTCTCTATCCCTCTCCCTCTCTGTAAAAAATCAATAAAATAATATATATTTAAAGGACCCCAGGTGGGCTTTTTCTGGGCAGGGAATTCTCTGTGCTGATCTGGAGGGGCAAGATAATGGTCTTAGCAAGTGCAATGTGTTCTAAACAATTGGAATGTCCATTGTGAAGTGGCCGAAAGGTCAGTTTCCAGGGATTCAATTATTTGATCAATTACTAGTAATTCCATTGAACCCCACAGTAAGAGACCAGAAAACCTGAGAGGGTAAAATGCTCACCCTTTCTGCTGGCTGTGGTCAGATGTTCATGATCTTCCAGCTGTAGCAGTCCAGGGAGCCCGTTGTATCCCAGCCAGTAAATTCTCCTTGCTGGCTTGCCAAAACTGTCAGGCTGAAAAAAGAAATACCTTTCCCCTCACCTTCTAAGTTTTTCTAGCTGGACTAATAATCAAATTAATACATACATTAACAAAAGAAAAATCATAATTTTAATACATGTGCATGGGAAATTCACATAAGCATGAAATTCCCAAAACAGTGAGGCACCCTTGAGTATATAAGACATTTGGACAAAGGAGGAAGGGGTGGAGACCAGGTCTTAGAATTCTGAAGTGAGAATGGGTGATGTAGAAGTAGGTGAGGAAGAGCAAAACACTTGGCAGGAAAATTCTTGCTAGGGGACTCAGAAACAAAGGGACACCAGGGGTGCCTAGCTAACAGGCCTCTGCCTAAAGTGTTAGATGCAAGAAAGGAATATTGGGGACTGGCTATGGTTGTGGGAAGTATTGATCATGCTCTGTTAACCATGACTACCTTGTGTTGGTTAAAGAAAGGACATTCTGACCTGGCATGGAGTTGTACTCTCCCCGGGACCTGGTAGTCAACCTTGGACCTGGGAGTCAACCTTGGAATAAGGTCCATTCTCAAGGAAAGGTCCCACTCCAGCCTCCTATTTCCTCATGCCTGTAATCTCACCTTCCCCATGCCTATAATCCAATTTCCCCGTGTAATTTTTGTCCTATTGTATATAAAAAATTGGCTTATGGGGGGCAGCTGAGCAGATTTTTGTGGATGACCTGCTGCTCTCCCATATGGCCAGCAGTTTTGGAATGAACAGGCCTTTT
>PVJN01064720.1:0-10442 GCA_004026805.1 Lasiurus borealis
GGGAAAGGGGGAGAAGGGTGAGGGCATGTACTGGGCGGTGGGAAGGGCAATAGGGAAAAAAATTGAAATAAAATAAATTAAAAAAAATAAAGCTGGCAAGTCAAATACTTAGCAGTTCCGAGATATAACAACACAAAATCTTCTCCTTTTGGTTCCTTTACGCCCCCTTCTTAGGAAAAAAAGACCGGTTCTGTTTTTTTCTTTTTCTGCAGCTTTTGCGGAGAGATTCCAGCTTAAAACCCTGGCTGATATGTCCAAAAAGGTGGACAATTGCACGCATTTCTTTTTTTTTAAGCCGGGCTTCTCTCCTCAGGAGTACAGAAATTCCAGACACATATCCAAATGTTTAAGATTTTTTCATGGCGAGAAAGGAGACTTTAGATTAGCATACTGGGAGAGTGGGCTTTCATACTGGATTGCCACAGTGTCTCTCCCTCCCCCCACATCCTGCTTATTCAGGGGGAAGCATCAGTAACAGATGTGGCCGAATTTCTTTTCATGCTTCAAAGATAAAGACAGATCTTAAATTTTTTCTTTCTTTTTCGCTTTCCGAAGTAATAACCAGCACCCAATTTGGCCAAGATTTGCATTTCCCTGGAGTTCTCCTTTAATATTTAAATGAAACCTTAAGTAATGTCATTGCAGGAGAGCAGATAGCCCTGCCCTCTCCTGCCACCTTTGAATTTCTCCGCACCAGAGGCGGTTTCAGCAGTGGAGTTTCACTTATTACAGATTTCAGATTGCAAATGCAAACTAAGATTTTAATTTGAACAAGAAACCACATTATTTAGGCATGCAAACCAAAAGTCTATAATAAAGTTTACTTTATATTTATAACTGAATTCTTCCCCATTAGCCTGGCTAAAAAGACAATCCCACCCTACTTACAGATTGTGACTCTGCAGTTAGTCCATGGGCTTTGATTGTGTTGGATTTCTCTCACCTTTTCCTTGGTGAATTTCCCTCCCCTGTTCCTCAGTGAATTTTCTACAACTTTTCTCGGTGTATTTTTCCTCCTTCGCTCTTAGGCGAAAAATATCTTCTCCAGATGTCCCGAGGTCAGGCGCCAGATGTGGGAACCCCTTTCATGTCCCGAGTGGGTCAGGGTTCCTGTTAAGGGTTCGGGTTCTGGAGGAGGCCCCACACAGATGAAAAGAGAGACTAGAAAAATATTAATTTCGGGGGCCAGGCGGGAAGACTACACACAGCTCTGGCCTTGCTCTCCCTTTGGGACACACCCATAGCCTTTAGCAGGAAATTCCAATAACAAAAACACATAAGACAAACAGAGGTGGAGGCTGCTCAGCTAACAATGTCTCCACTAAACAGTGAGTGGTCAGAGCAATTACCTGTCCACATGTTTCTATTAGTGAAACAATGTTTGGTTTCCTTCAGGTGTACAGTGACTGGCTTTGGGAATAAGGTTGGCCAAGTGACTGTGAGATAGCAGAGTCTTGCCCAAGATCTAGGCATTGAGAATGAGGTTGTCCAAGTCACTGGCACTGAGAATATGCTTGTCCAATTGTGTGGCATGACAATGAGGTTGTCCAAGTGACTGTCAGAGAGCCAAGCCTTATTCAAGTGACTGGCTCTGAGAATAAGCTACTCCCAATTACAAGTATTGAGAATAAAGTTGTCCAAGTAACTGACATTGAAAAGAAGGTTGTCAAACTGACTGGCATTGAGAAGTTGGTTTTTAAAATGACTGTCAGAGACCAGGGGCTTGTCCAAGTGACTGGTATTGAGAATAAGGTTGTCCAATTTTGCGGTATTAAGAGCAATGTTGTCCAAGTAACTGCCATTGGGAAAAACATTGTACAAGTCACAGGCATTGAGAATAAGTTTCTCCAAGTGACTCTCAGAGAGCAGAGTCTTTTCCAAGTCACTGTCATAGAGAGTAGGGTTGTCCATGTGACTGGCATTGAAAATAAGGTTTTCCATTTTACTGGCATCGAAAGGAAGGTTGTACAAGTGACTGCCATTGAGAATAAGGTTGTCAAAGTGACTGTGATTCAAAATAAAGTAATGCAGGTAACTGTCAGAGATCTGGGGCTTATTCAAGTGACTTTCTTTGAGAATAAGACCTTGAGATAAGGTTGTCTACGTCACTGAGAGAGCAAGGGTGTACAAGTTTCTGGCATTGAGAATAAGGTTGTCCCAGTGACTAGCATTGGGAAAATGGTTTTTAAAATGATCGTCAGAGGGCAGGGGCTTGTCCAAGTGACTCTGAGAGAGCAAGGGCTTGTCCAAAAGGCTGGCATTGAATATCAGGTTGTCTGAATGGAAGTCAGAGATATGAGGTATATTCTACTGACTGTCCGAGAGGAGGGCCTTGTCAAAGTTACAGTCATTGAGAATAAGGTTGTCCAAGTGACTGTAAGTCAGCAGGGGGTTTGTCCAAGACACTGGCATTGAGTATAAGGTTTTTTAAGTGACTGTCAGAAAGTAGGTGCTTATCCAATTGATTGGCATTGAAGATATGGTTGTCCAAGTGACTGACATTGAGAATGACATTGTCCAAGTGAATTGCTGGGAGAAGAGGCTTGTACAAGTGACTGTCTTTGAGAAAAAGGTTGTCCGAGTGACTGACAGAGAGTAGGGGTTGTCCAACTGACTAGCATTGAGCAGGGTCTGGTACGAGTGACTGGCATTGAGAATGATATTGTCCAAGTGGCTGGTATTAAGAATAAGTTTATCCAATCAAAGGGATTGAGAGGAATGTTGTCCAAGTAACTGCCATTGAGAAAAAGGTTGTACAAGTTACAGGCATTGAGAATAAGTTTCTCCAAGTGACTATCAGAGAGCAGAGTCTTTTCCAAGTCACTGTCATAGAGAGTAGGATTGTCCAAGTGACTGGCATTGAAAATAATGTTGTCCATTTCACTGGCAGTGAAAGGAAGGTTGTCCAAGTGACTGCCATTAAGAAAAGGGTTGTCCAAGTGGCTGGCATTGAGTATATGTTTATCCAAGTGACTGTCATAGAGCAGGGTCTTTTCCAAGTGTCAGGCATGGAGAACATGGTTGTGCAAGTGACTGTGAGGAAACAGCAGCCTGTACAAGTTACAGGCTTTGAGAATAAGGATTTTTAAGTGACTTTCATTGAGAATAAGGTTGTCAACATGACTGACATTGGAATAAAGTTGTCCATGTCACTGAATTGAAAGAAAGTTTCTTCAACTGACTGGCATTGAGAATATGGTTGTCCAAGTGACTGTCAGAGAGCAGAGGCTTGTCCAAGTGACTGACTTTGAGAATAAGCTTGTCCAAAGTACAGATAATGAGAGTAATGTTGTCCAAGTGACTGTTAGAGAGCCAGGTCTTATCCAAGTGACTGGCATTGAGAGGAAGGTTGTGTGACTGCCATTGAGAATAAAGTTGTCCAAGTGACTGCATTGAGACTCTGGTTTTCCAAATGATTGTCAGATAGAAGGGGCTTGTCCAGGTGACTGGCATTGAGAATAAGGATTTCCAAGTGACTGGCATTGAGAGGAAGGTTGTCCAAGTAAATGACATTGTAAATATGGTTGACCACATTACACGCAGGAGCTTATACAAGTGACTGGCTCTGAGAGTAAGTTTGTCCAATTTACTGTGAGAGAGCGGGGACTTGTCCAAGTCACTGACATTGAGAATAAGGTTGTCAAAGAGACTGCCATTGAGAATGAATTTGTCCAAATCACTGATATTTAGAATAAGGTTGTCCAAAGGACTGTCATAGAGCAGGGTGTCTTCCATGTGAGTGGCATTGAGAATATTGTTGTCCAAGTGAGTGTTAGAGCGCAAGGGCTTGTCCAAGTGACTGGAATTGAGAATAAATTTGTCCAAGTGACTGTGAGAGAACAGGGTAGTATTTAAGTTACTGGCATGGAAAATAAGGTTGTTCAAGTGACTTCCATGGAAAAAGGTTGTCCAAATGACTGTCAGGGAGCAGGGTCTTGTCCAAGTTGACTGGCATCGAGTATATGGTTGTCCAAGTGACTGTCAGAGATCAGGGGCTTGTACAAGTGACTGGGTTTTGGAATGAGGTTAGCCAACTGACTCTGAGATAGGGGATTCTTGACCAAGAAGCAAGAATAAAGAATAAGATTGTCCAAGTCACTGGCATTGAGAATAAGTTTGACCAATTGAATGTTATTGAAAATATAGTTATCCAAGTGACTGTCAGAGAACAAAGACTTGTCCAACTGACTGTCTCTGAGAAGAAGCTTGTCCAAATTACAGGCATTGAGAATAACGTTGTCCAAGTGACTATGAGAGAAAAGGGTCTTTTCCAAGTGATTGGTATTCAGAAAAATGTTGTCCATATGACTGTCATTGAGAATAAGGTTGTAAAACTGACTGGTATTGAGAATATGGTTGTGCAAGTTTCAAGATTGAGAATAAGGTAGTCCAAGCGTCTGTGAGAGAGTAGAAGCTTGTACAAGTGACTGTCTTTGAGAATAAGGTTGTCCAACTGACAGGCATTGAGAATTTGGTTGTCCAAGTGACTGTGAGAGAGTAGGGCCTTGTCCATGTGACTGGCATTAAGAATAAGGATATTCAAGTGACTGAGACTGATCAGGGGCTTATTCAAGTTACTGTCATTGAGAATAAGGTTATTCAAGTGATAGTCATTGAGAATAAGGTTGTCAAAATGTCTGGCATTGACAATAAGGTTTTCCAAATCACTGGCATTGAGACGAAGGATGTGCAAGTGACTGGCATTGAGAATAAGATTGTATAAGTGACTCAGTGAGAGCAGGGGCTTGTCAAAGTGACTGACATTGACAATACTGTTGTCCAAGTTACTACTGGCATTGATAAGAATGGTGTCCAAATGACTGTCATTGAGAATACCGCTGTCCAAGTGACTGTCAGAAGACAGGGAATTTTCCAAGTGACTGGGTTTGAGAATACGGTTGTCCAAGTGACAAGCATTGGGAATAAGATTGTCCAAGTGAATGCCATTGAGAATAAGTTTGTCCCAGTGACTGGAGTTGAGAATAAGGTTGTCCTAGTGATAGTCAGAGTGCAGGGTCTTGTCCATATTACTGGCATTAAGAATAGAGTTGTTCAAGTGACTGAAGAGAGCAGGTGCTTGTCAAATTAACTGTCATTGGGAATAAGGTTTTCCATTTCACTGGCATTGGAAGGAAGGTTGTCCAAGTGACTGCCATTGAGAAAAATCTTGTCCAAGCCAATGTCATTGAGTATATGATTTTCTAAGTGAATGTCAGAGACCATGGGCTTGTCCAAGTGACAGGCATTGAGAATATGGTTTTTCAAGTCACTTTGAGAGAGCAGCAGCCTGTACAAGTTACTGGCTTTGAAAATAAGGATGTTCAAGTGACTTTCACTGAGAATAAGGTTGTCAAAGTGACTGACATTGGAATGAAATTGTCCATGTCACTGGCATTGAAAGCAAGTTTGTCCAAGTGTCTGGCATTGAATATATAGTTGTCCAAGTTACTGTCAGAGATCAGGGGCTTGTCCAAGTGATTGGCTTTGGGAATAAGGTTGGCCAAGTGACTTGAGATAGCAGGGTCTTGCCCAAGAGACAGACATTGAGAATAAGGTTTTCCAAGTCACTGGCATGGAGAATACACTTGTCTCATAGTCTGGCATTGAGAATAACATTGTCCAAGTGATTGTGAGAGCTCAGGGTCTTGTCCAAGTGACTGGCATTGAGAGGAAGGTATTCCATGTGGCTGTCATTGAAAAGAAGGTTCACAAACTGAATGGCATTGAAATATGCTTATCAAACATACTGTCAGAGAGTAGGGGCTTGTCCAAGGGACAGGCTTTATGAATATGGTAGTGCAAGTTCCAGCATTGAGAATAAGGTAGTCTAAGCGACTGTGAGAGAACAGAAGCTTATCCAAGTGTCTGTCTTTGAGAATAATGTTGTACGACTGAGAGGCATTGAGAATATTGTTTTGCAAATGACTGTCAGAGAGCAGGGTCTTATCCATATGACTGGCATATAGAATAATGATGTACAAGTGACTGAGAGATCAGGGGCTTATCCAAGTTACTGCCATTGAGAATAAAGTTTTGCAAGTGACTGTCATTGAGTATATGGTTGTCCAAGTGATTGTCAGAGATCAGGTGGCAATGGGTGTGGCAATGAGAGTCTGGTTGTCCACGTCACTCAGAGAAAGCAGGGTCGTGACCATGTGATTGGCATTTAGAATAAGGATGTCCAAGTGACTGAGAGAAATCAGGGGATTGTCCCAATTACTGCCATTGTGAATAGGGTTGTCCAGATGACAGTCATTGAGAATAAGACTGTCAAAGTGTCCGTCATTGAAGGGTGTGCAAGTGACTGGCATTGAGATTATGGTTGTCCAAGTGACTCAGTGAGAGCAGGGGATTGTCTAAGTGACCCACAGTGACAATAAGATTGTCCAAGTGACTGGTATTGATAGGAGTGTTGTCCAAGTGACTGGCATTGTGAATATCATTGTCCATGTGACTGTGAGAGAGCAGGGGCTTTTCCAGGTTAAAGGCATTGGGAATATCATTGTCCATGTGACTGTCTTTGAGAATAAGGTTGTCCTAGTGACAGACAGATAGCAGGGTCTTTTCCACGTGACTGGCATTGAGAAGCAGTTTCTCCAAGTGATTACCATTGGGAATACAGTTTCAGAGTCACAGTCATTGAAATGAAGATAGTCCGTGTCACTGGCATTGAAAAGAATGTTGTCCAAGTGATTGCCATTGAGAAAAGAGTTCTCTAATAATTGGTTTTGAGTATATGGTTGTCAAAGAGTAGCGGCTTGTTTAAATGACTGGCATTGAGAATAAGGTTGACCAAGTCACTGGAATTAAGAATGAGGTGTCCAAGTGCTTGGCATTGAGTATTTGGTTGTACAAGTGACTAAGAGAGAGCGGGGGCTTGTCCAATTTGCTGGCTTTGAGAATAATGTTGTCCAATCAGTGGCATTGAGAGGAATGTTGTCCAATTAACTGCCATTGAGAAAAAGGTTGTCCAAGTTACAGGCACTGAGAATAAGGTTGTCCTAGTGACTTTCTGAGAGCAGGGTCTTGTCTGTGTGACAGCCATTGAGAATAAGGTTGTCTAGGTCACAGAAATTAAAAATAAGCTTGTCCAAGTGACTGGCACTGGGAATAAGGTTTTCCATTTCCCTGGCATTGAAAGGAAGGTTGTCGCAGTGACTGCCATTGACAAAAGCATTGTCCTAGTGAGTGGCATTGAATATATGGTTGTCCAAGTGACTGTCAGAGAGCAGGGACTTGTCCAAATGAATGACTTTGAGAATAAAATTGTCCAAGAAGCCAAATCTGGTTTGGTTCAGTGGGTAGAGCATCAATCTGCAGACTGAAAGGTCCCAGGTTTGATTCTGGTCAAGGGCATGTAGCTTGGTTGCGGGCACATTTCCAATAGGGTATGTGCAGGAGGCAGATGATCAATATTTCTCTCTCATTGATGTTTCTAACTTTTATCCTCCTCCCTTCCTCTCTGTAAGAAATCAATAAAAATATTTTTTTAAAATAAGATTGTCCAAGACACTGCTATTGAGAACAAGATTGTCCAAGTGACTGGATTTGACAATATGGTTGTCCTAGTGACTGTCAGAGAGCAGGGCCTTGTCAATGTGACTGGCATTGATAATAAGGTTGTCCAAGTGACTGTCATAGAGAATATGGTTATCCAAGTGACTGGCATTGGGAATAAGGTTTTCCATTTCACTGGCATTGAAAGGAAAGTTGTCCGAGTGATGGCCATTGATAAAAGGGTTGTACAATGGAGTGGCACTGGGTATATGGTTCTCCAAGTGACTTTCAGGGAACATAGGGTGGTCCAAGTTACAGGCATTGAGAACAAGGTTGTACAAGTTACAGGCACTGAGAATATAGTTGTGCAAGTGACGATGAGAGAGAAGTGGCCTGTACAACTTACTGGCTTTGAGAATAAGGTTGTCCATGTCACTGGCATTGAAAGAAAGTTCATCCCAGTCACTGGCATTGAGAATGTGGTTGTTCAAGTGACATAAATTGAGAATTAGGTTGTATGAGAGACTGACAGAGAGTAGGGACCTGGGCAAGTGACGGGCATTGAGAACCGTCTCATACAAGTGACTGGCACTGAGAATGATGTTGTCCAAGTGAACTGCTGAAACCCGTGGCTTGTCCCACTTATTGGAATTAGAATAAGGTTGTCCAAGTGACTGTCGTAGATGAGGGTCTTGTCCCATTGACTGGCATTGAGAATATAGTTGTCTGAGTGACTGGAATTAAGAACCAAGTTGTTCTTGAGACTGGCAGAGAATAGGGTCTTTTTCAAGTGACTGGTATTGAGAATACGATTGTGCAAGTGACTGGCTGAAAGACAGGGCTTGTCCACATGACCAGCATTGGAATAAGTTTGTCCAAGTGAAGAGCAGAGAGCTGAGACATATCCATAAGACTGTCAAGAGATCAGAGTGTTCTGCAATTGACTGGCAAAGAGAATAAGGTTTTCCACGTGACTACCATTGGGTAAAATATAGTTCAAGTGACTGTCAGAGTGGAGGGTCTTGTCCAGTGATAAGCATTTAAATAATGTCCAAGTGACTGTGAGAGAGTAGGGTCTTGTCCAAGTGACAAGCATTGAGAATACCGTTGTCCAAGTGACTGTCAGAGAGCAAAGGCTTGAACAAACACTGGCATTGAGTATGTGGTGGTCAAATATACAGCCATTGAGAATAAGGTTGTCTGAGAGACTGACAGGATATAGGGCTTGTCCAAGTGCCTGGCATGGATAATGGTTTTGTACAATTGAGGATGGTATTGTCCAAGTGCACTCTGAGAGCGGGGGCTTGTCCAAGTTACAGCAATAGAGAATAAGGTTGTCCAATTGCCAGGGATTGAGAATAAGGTTGGACAAGTGACTATGAGTGAGCAGGGCCTTGTCTAAGTTACCTGCATTTAGATTAAGGTTGTCCAAGGGACTGGCATTGAGAAGAAAGTTGTCTGAGTGACTGTCTTTGAGAATAATGTTTGTCTAAGTGACTGTCAGAGAGGAGGGTCATGTCCATGTGACTGGCGTTGAGAATAAGTTTTCCAAGTGACAGACATTGGAAATAAGTTTCTTCGAGTAATTCACAGAGAAAGAGCTTCTCCAAGTGACTTTCTTTGAGAATAAGGTAGTCTAAGAGGCAATGAGAAAAGGATTGTGCAAGAGAGTGGCAGAGAGAACAGGCTTGTCCAAGTGACTGTCTTTGAGAGAAAAGTCATCCAAGTGACAGGCATTGGGAATATAGTTGTCCAAGTGACAGTGAAGAGCAGGGGCTTATGCAAGCGACTGGCATTGAGAATGACATTATCCAAGTTAACTGTTGAAAGTTGGGTCTTGTCCAAGTGACTGAAATTAAGAATACAGTTGTCCTGTGGACAGGGATTGAGAATAAGTTTGGTCAAGTGACTGTGAGAGAGTAGGACCAAGTAACTGATATTGAGAATAAAGTTGTCTGAATGACTTATAGAAAGTAGGGGCTTTTCCAGGTGCCTAGAATTGAGAATAAGGTTGGCCAAGTGACTGTCAGTGACTATGGTCTTATCCCAGTGACCGGCATTGACAATATGGTTTGCAAGTGACTGTCTTTCAGAATAAGGTTGTTCAATTGATTGGCATTGAGAATAAGGGTGTACAAATGACTGGCGGAGAGATGGGGCTTATCCACGTGACCAGGATAGAGAATAAGTTTGCTCATATAAAGGGCAGAAGGCTGAGGCTTTTCCAAGAGACTGGCAGGGTGTTCTCCATTTGACTGGCCAAGAGAATAATGTTTTCCCCGTGACTACCATTGAGGAAAATATTGTTCAAGTGACTGTCAGAGTGGAGGGTCTTATTCAAGTGTCAGGCATTGAGAATAAGGTTGTGCAAGACACTGGCAGTGAAAATAAGGTTGTCCAAGTAACTGAAATTGATAATAAGTTTGTCCAGTGACTGTCAGAAATGAGGGTCCTGTCCATGTTACTGGCATTGAGTCAGGGTGTCCAAATGATTGTGAGAGAGCAGGGGCTTGTCCAAGTCACTGCCATTGAGAATATGGTTGTTCAATTGACAGGCTTTGAAAATATGGTTGTAAGAGAAACAGACAGATTAGTGGCTTCCAAATGAGTGACATTGCGAACGGTTTAGTACAAGTGACAAGCACTGAGAATAAGATTTTCCAAGTGACTGTGAGAGAGCAGGGGCTTGTACAAGTCATTGGAATTGAGAATAAGGTTGTTCAAGAGACTGGAATTGAGAATAATGTTGTGCAATAACTGTCAGAAATCAGGGTCTTGTCCAAGTGACTGGCATTAAGAATAAAGTTTTCCAAATGACTATGAGAGAGCAATGGCTTGTCCCAGTCACTGGCATTTAAAATATGTTTGTCCCATATACACGCATTGAGAATAAGTTTGTCTGAGAGAGTGACAGAGAGTAGGGACTTGTTCAAGTGACTGGAATT
>PVJN01064721.1:0-10442 GCA_004026805.1 Lasiurus borealis
TCTCCACCCTCTCCTCAGGGATGACAGGGATCAAGCAACATTAATGTTGATTGTAAAATGTGGCATACAAATCTCATCGGGCCGACTTGAAAAACAAGGTGGCAATTTGTGTGATCCATTTTAGAGGCCCTAGAAGCTTAGTTTTTCAAGAAGCCAAGGATCTGCTAATAAATAGAGTGGCTTCTGAGGGGGCAGAACAAGGGCCGTTTTGAAGGTCCAAGAGGTTTCTGCAGCCTTAGGAGTGAACTCTTCACACCACAGTGTATTAGGGGCAAGAGCAGGCAAGGAGAGGTTAATGGGGGGAAAAGGGAGACATATGTAAAGAATATTAAAAGCATACACAGTATAAATGTTTACAATAAAGGGACATCAGGGCTTGTCTAAGTCCAAGCCCAGAGAGAACATATGATTCACACAACATTACAGAGAATTGGGTGCTATGATGGGATTAGAACCAGGATCCATGTTTATCAGCAATTTAATACTTTCGTTTTCAACACAAACTTATTTCATTACCAACAGGTCATAAAAAGCTGGACATTGCCTCCTTTTTCTGAAGGACATATTGGAGAGGGGAGGAGTAGCTATAAGGAGAAAGAGATAAATGGTCTAAGGAAGTATTTTGCCCCAGCACAGTGCAGTGGCTTGGGATCTAATAGGACACTCTCTTAAATAATCAATTCCAAATAAGCCAATTCGACCAAAAGGAAATAATATTTTACCTGTGAAAGACCATCTTTGCACAGTGGACATTTCGCATTGTGGTCTAGACATCTCTCAAGACATTTTAAACAAAATGTGTGTCCACACGGTGTTGTGACTGGCTCATAGAATAATCTGAAATTTAGAAATCAAAATGGAAGAAAACTGCAATCAGACAAAAAAAAAGACAGGGCTACTGAATGTTAAGTTTTTATAGTATTATTTGGAAAAATCTGTATGTTGGGATGAGATGTGTGTGTTTTTTTTAATTCATGCTGTCTTTGAATTTCAAAAAAGCATTTGCTTCTTATTTCTGAGCTGAATTGTAAAATAATGCATTTACTAAAGTTTAAGACATAGTTAGATCATTTTGTAACATTAGTTCTAGCCAATCTCTTCTGGGGCATCCATTTTTTTTCACTGTCTAGAGATAAATACCCAAAGTGTCTGCATAGATTCTATTCTAAAACATTTAGCCAATCTATTCATTTGAGCGCATGTAAACACACACAGAGATAAAAACACATTAATATGTTAACACATTTAAGTACTTCATATCACATTACAATGGAAAAATGACTTGGCTTCTTTGCTAACCTTGATTCTATTTTTCACCTAAGCAATGTCTATTCCCTGAAGAATCTTGAAATTGCACCTGTAACAAACATATAACTACCTTTTTAGATGGATGAATCATTTTTCTAGGGGTGGTAGAGTATTATTGTTAATGTGCTTACATATATATATGCATGCACATACACTTCAATTAAGTCCTATTTTAATTGTTTTGGGGGTTCTTTTTTAAAAGGAAATTTCAAATATATTTATTTTAGAGAGAGGAAGGAAGAGGGAGAGAGAAACATTGGTGATGGAGAACTACTGATCGGTTGTCTTCTGCACCCCCTCTACTGGGGATCAATCAAGCCTGAAACCTGGGCATGTGTCCTGACCAGAATGAAACGCAGCGACCTCTGAGTGCATGGGTTGATGCTCAACCAACTAAGCCCACCGGCCAGGGCTGGTGGTCTTTTTAAAAGCTATTTTGTACATCGAGAGATTCATGAATTTACTTTCCTTAAAGAAAGGCTCACCTGCAGCAGAATCACTGGGTTGGGGCAGCTGCAAATGATGAGTCAGAAGTGGGGATCCCATTCACCAAGAGGACAAAAAGAACAAAGATCCGGACCAGACTATTTTGACCTTACAAATATGTCAGAAAGAGGCGGCCAGCTGCACAGCCCCCTCGTGTGGCCATGACTGGGAAGTGCATCAGCTACCTGGTCAGAAAATAATAGCAACAACCTACCAACCCTAAAACAATTACTGATTATTCAAGTAGAACAGAACATGTTTCTCTTAAGTTAGATACCAATTGCTGCAATTTAAAAAATCTATCACTAGCATAAGCAAAATCAGCACTAAAAAAAGATCAAACGCACTAAAAAGTTAAACCCTATGTAAAGAAAAAATAAAGTTATGGCAAATTTAATCTATATAATATCTTCTTTTCTAACAATTATGCAGAAGTGCTAAAGTAACATTGTGCATTTAATAACGACACATCTTTCTAATGAACAAAATCTCTAACTCTGGGTTTCAATATAGTATAACCACTATTTTTCAAGTACGTGAGGAAAAAAATATTAAATCCACAAACCAGAATGAAACAGATCTAGGAGGGATTCAGTCGCTTATTTACATGTACAGAATCAACTGTTGGCAGATGAAAGGATCTCCAATTTCTACTTCCAGTTGTGTGCTCTTTCAATCATTGCTGTGCATGAGAATCACTGGGGAGCTTTTTCTTTAAACAGCTTTATTGAGATTTAATTGACATGCAATAAATTGCATACACTTAAAGTGTACAGTCTGATAAATTGTAACATCTATAAACACCTATGAAAATATTTCCACAAATTGTGAATATACTCATTAACCCCAAACATCTCCTCATGCCCCTTTCTATACTCTCCCTCCTACTCCTCCCCACACCGCCCATTACCTGGGGGACTTTAAAAAACTACAGATGCCTGGCACCACACCTGCAGAGATTCATATCAGTTGGTTCAGGGCCAAGCATTAAGACTTTTTAAAGCTCCTCAGGTGGTTTTAATGTGCAACTAGGGTTGAGAATCACTGCATTGCACACTTCTACTAATCTCTGCTGAGTTGTATCTTCTGTATTAGTCTAAGACCTTATTGTCAATGTCACCAGTGGAGCTTTAAAAATATAGACATGCCGAAGTCTTACAAGGTAAAGTTTATCATTCAGCAGGTCAAGGGAAGGGGCAGAGATTTGATTTTTTTTAAAAAAACACTCACCTGAGGATATTTTCCCATTGATTTTTAGAGCAAGTGAAAAAGAGGGAGAGACAGAGATAAATATCAATGTGAGAGAAAAACATCAATTGGTTGCCTCCTGCATGCGCCCCAAATAGGGCCCAGGCAGGGGCAGAGCCCGCAACTAGAATCAAACCCAGGACCCTTCAGTCTGCAGGCCAACACTCTTTCCACTGAACCAAACTGGCTAGGGATTTCTTTTTTTTCTTTTATGTTTTCCTTTAAAAAATTTTAAAGAAATTGTGAGAGATTCATACAATGGGACACTATATGTACACTAATGAAAATGAACAAGCTCTACCTACCTGCAGTAACATGGATAATACTTAATACTGAGTTACAGAAGCCAGGACAAAAGAATATATTTTGAATAATTCAATTTATATCAAGGTTTTTTGAAAAACAGGCAAAAATAAATTATACTGTTTAGAGATGCATACATAGTGGTAAAACTATTTTCTTTTTTAAAAGGAGAAATAAAAGTTAAGATAGTGGTTTCAGGAGGAGGAAGTTGTGATTTGGAAGTTGCATCTGTGGTTCTGACACTTTTATTTCTTGAACTGAGAGGGCTTGCATGAGTTTCATCTTTACGATATTTTATTAAGAGAATACATTTAACCTGGAGAGCATTATGCAAATGAAATAAATCAGGCAGTGAAAGAAAAATACTACATGATCTCACTCATTTATGGAAATTAAAGAATGTTATAACCTGATGAACAAAAAGATCGATACAGAGGCAGTAAAGCACCAAACAGACTGTCAAATTACAGCAGGAAGTCTAGGAAGAGTTGGGAAGGGGGGAAAAGAGATCAACCAAAGGACTTGTATGCATGCATTTAAGCACAACTAATGGACACAAGACACTGAGGGGAGTGAGATGAAGGCATGCGACAGTGAATAGGAGAGGCTGGGGGGAGGTCAATGTGGGGGGAAAAAAAGGAGATGTATGTACTACTATATGTAATACTTTAAACAATAAAAAAGAGTATACATTTATATTTTTATGTATTTTTCTACTATGTACATTTCACAATTAAAATGTTTTTCAAAAGTGTGATTTGTAGGCTGATTGGGGAACCATGCTGAATTCTAACTACTAGAACAGCTAAACCAGAATTCTCATTTCCTCAGTAATGTGAGTCTCATGAAGCCAAATGCTTTTTGTACATCCTATCTAATAAAGAGGGAATATGCTAATTGATCTCCATACCCTCACAAAGATGGTGGTGCTCACAGCTAATAAGGAGGGAATATGCTAATCGACTATCATGCCCTCAAATATGGCAGCACCTACAGCCACAAGATGGTGGTTCCCAGTCTCCTCAGCCCTGCCAGAGTGTCAAGTGTGCAGCCACACCTGCCTCCAGATGGGTCTGGCTACTCTGCACACCTGTCTCCAGGGTCCCCCAATCCCCTCAGCCCCCCAAAGCCAGCCTCAAGCACAGGCAAGTCTCAGATGGTAGCTACCCAGCCTCCCTGGGCTACCTGAGGTGCAGGTAACCAGTGCCAGCTTGTGTTTGCACTGCTGGCAGTGGCAGCAGCAGAGGTGTGATGGGGGCATCGCCTTCCCCTGATCACCAGATTGCATCCTGCCCCTGAGGGCTCCCGGACTGTGAGAAGGTACAGGCCAGGCTGAGGGACCCCCATTTCAAGTGCATGAGTTTTCATGCAACAGGCCTCTAGTTATTCAATAACACTAATGATGAAGATGATGGATGAATCAGCTTCTGCAGAACTATTTTTACAGATAACTTCAAAAGTGGGCCTTTAGTTCATTTAAAAATGTAATCCACACAAAATAACAATGATATAGCTGGTCAACTAATTGTAATAAGGGGGGCAATGGGAGATACCTGTAATACTATCAACAATAAAAAATATATTTTAAAAAATAATTGCAATTAATACTGACATCTAATTAGCAGATGAGGAAAACAGACAAAAGAATACAGCAACTCTTTGTAATAGCTGTGATTAACACGCCTCTAATCTGAGTGGTCACAAACAAAAATTCTGCAATAGATGATGCATAATTATTGATTTGAAATAATTCAAGGTTCAAATGATCAGAATATATCACCTTACAAAACTAAATTCAGGAAAAAATGGCGGGGGAGTAGACAGACACGTCTGGAGCTTTGTTGCTGGGCAGAGGGAGAGAGAGCAGCTGAGAGTCGCACTGGGAGTGTTTGTTGGCAAGTTAAGAGTCAGTTATTCTCCAGGAGAAGGAGGGGGACTGCTGGATAGGGCTCTCCTGGACAGGCAGCCCCACTGCCATGGGGTTTTTGTCTGCTGGAGCCACCAGCACGAACGCGGAGACCATGCCATCTTGCAGAGGGAGGTGGATGTCTGCCGCAGTCTGAAAGCTGCAGCTGAAGCACTCACCAGCCAGCCAGCCAGGGGACCCAGAACACCACTTCCAATCGGCGCAGACATGCGGTGGATTCAGAGGAGATCCTCAGGGCACACGGTAAGGTCAGTTTTGCCTGGGATAAGATGAGGTCTCCTGTCCCCAAGAACAGAGACGAGCACACTGTGGGAACTGGGTTGCGGGAAAGCTGCCTCTGGAGAGGTCCGAGGAGGTGGGGCAGGGTGTGATCCCTAACTGTGGAGGCAAACTCTCAGAGCTGTTGACAGAGGGGAGCTCTGGAAAACGACTCATTTTGATCTGAGGCAGAGGGACACCCTGGGAGTTATTACAGTGTCCCAGCTGCAAAATCCCCACAAAATGGTTTTGAGAACCACAGAGTAGCAGGATCTGAGCACAGCCTAGAGAGGTCCTGTGCTTAGTCTCAGAGCTAAATTCCGAAACACTGCCACCCAGTGGATGAGGCACAAATTGACTCTGGCATAACCACAAAAGAATAAAAAGATTAAAACACACCTCAGTAGTGGAACACAGGGAACTGCAATACCCACCCTACAGGAAAACAGGAGTGGCAGGCAGAACAATAGTGGAAGCGAATGACCATTCTATTTTTTTTCTTTTTTTAATTTTTTTTAATTTTTTTCATTTTTGCATATTTTAATTTAAGAACAATTTTTTCTTTCCTACTCAATTGATTTTACCTTTTTAATTATTACATTTTTGTTTTCAACTAGTATTATTACTACTACTATTTTACCTTTTTGGAAAACAACAAGTGTCATTTTGTTTTCCCTTTATTTTACTTCAGGATTAGAGTTCTACATTCTATTTTCATCTTTTCTTTACAATAATTTTACTCTATCTCAACTCTACCTTTATGCCAACACTTTCCTCTTAACTTTCCCCATTTTGTTGTCTTGTTTCCTCTTTCCCTTTTCCAACATCAGATTCTCCCTATTCTTTCTCTTTACTTGATTAAAATTTCACCCCACTTATATATCTAATTTCAAATCCCCTACTGCAAGTCCATACAAACCTCTCTCTTCTTGACCTCACTATCCAAAAAGTTGTTTTTCTCTATGTCCTTTTGTTGCTGTTTGCCTGAACAGTGATTATATCGATTTTTTGTACATTTTGGTGAGATTGTTTTAGCTTATTCACTTGTTTTATTTTGCTTTTTGTTTGCTTTGTTTTGGTTTGTTTTTTACCTTTCTTTTCCCTCAACTCCCTCCATACCAGTTGTTATTTGTAGTTAGTATTAATCTCCAGGTACTGGTTGCTGGCATTTGTTGGGATTAGTGGCTGTTCTATTGGTGTTTTCTCTTGATATCTATATTTTGTTCCCCCTTTCTCTCTTATATTCTTTCTTTTCTCTCTGACTTTTTTCTCTTTTTCTTTTCTTCTTCTTCTCCTTTTTATTATTTTATTTTATTTTATTTTTTGTTCATTTACTTATTTATTTTTCTCCCTCTCCCCATTTGACTTTGGCATTTCTTTCTTTTCTTTTTTCCTCATTTTCCTCTTCTTCTTTCTCTACTTACCCCAAATTTGTATTTATTGGTGGTCACCTTATTTGTGATTATTAACATCCTAAATACATTTCTACTCAGTGCCTTGTGTGCTGTTCCTGGTCGTGTTGTAGTTTGTGCCTTTGAATCAAAGTAGGAGAGATAACTACATAACCAGACACTTGAAGAAGAAACACAATGGGCAGAAAAAGAAACATCCCACATAAGACAGAAACGCAGGTTTCACCAGAAAAGGAAGTAAACGAAATAGAAGCAAAAATAAGCCTGCCAGAGAAAGAGTTCAGAGAAATAATCATAAGGTGGATGAAAAGAATGGAAGACAAAATCGACAATGTGTGTATGAGCCAAGAGGAAATGAAGAAGACCCAAGAGAAAATGAAGAAAAAGCAAGAAGAAATGCAGAAGAACATAAAAGAAATATAGAATAATCAAGAAGAAATGAAAAATTACATCACTGCTATAAAGAACTCAATAGAAAGCATCAAAAGTAGAAGAGAAGAAGCAGAGAACTGCATCAGTGAGCTAGAAGACACGGTAGAAAAAAATACCCAAGTACAGCAGCTTCTAGAAAAAAGTTAAAAAGCAAGAGGAGAGCCTAAGGGAACTTTGGGATAACATGAAACAAAACAACATCCACATAATTGGGGTTCCAGAAAGAGTGGAAACTGAGCATTAGAGAACCTGTTTGAAGAAATAATGACAGAAAATTTCCCCAATATAGGAAAGAAAAAACCCACACAAATCCAAACTCACAGAATCCAAAGCAAAATGAACCCCAACAAACCGACACCAAGGCACATTATAATTAAATTGGCAAACACCGACGACAAAGTAAGAATCTTAAAAGCAGCCAGAGAGAAACAGAAAGTTACCTAAAAAGGAACCCCCATCAGACTAGCTACTGATTTCTCAACAGAAACTCATCAGGCCAGAAGGGAATGGAATGAAATATACAAAGTTATGCAAAGGAAGGGTCTGAATCCAAGAATACTGTACCCTGCAAGACTTTCAATCAAAATTGAAGGGGAAATCAGGAGCTTCACAGACAAAAAAAAACTAAGGGAATATATTACCACCAAACCAGCAATGCAAGAAATGTTAAAGGGTCTGCTATAATAAAAAGAAAGAGGAAGCGAAAAAGGAACTCAGGGCTAAAGACTAAAAAGGGCAACAGATAAGCACTTATCAATAATAACTTTAAATGTAAACGGATTAAATGCTCCAATCAAAAGAAATAGGGTAACCGATTGGATAAGAAAACATGATCCATGTATCTGCTGTCTACAAGAAACTCACCTCAGGAAAACAGATTCACAGAGATTGAGGGTGAAGGGATGGAAGATGGTATTTCAGGCAAATGGAAATGAAAAAAAAGCTGGGGTTGCAATACTTATATCTGACAAATTAGACCTCAAAGTGAAGGACAAAACAAGAGATAAAGAAGGCCACTTCATAATACTAAAGGGAACAAACCAACAAGAAGAAATAACTCTGGTAAACATATATGCACCCAATACAGGAGCACCTAAATGCATAAAAAAAACTCCTGGAGGATGTTAAGGGAGAGATTCACAGCAATACAATTATAGTAGGAGACTTTAATACTCCACTGTCACCACTGGACAAATCCTCTAAACAAAAAATCAGCAAAGAAGCATCAATCCTAAATGACTCACTAGACCAGATGGAATTAATTGACATCTTCAGAACATTTCACCCCAAAGCCACAGAATATACATTCTTCTCTAGTGCACATGGGTCATTTTCAAAGATAGATCACATGTTGGGTCATAAGAATAGTCTCTTCAAATTCAAGAAGATAGAAATCATATCAAGCATTTTCTCAGACCACAGTGTCATAAAACTGGAAATCAACTATAATAACAACAATAGAAAGAAGTCAAACACATGGAGACTAAACAGCCAGCTATTAAATAACGACTGGGTAACCATAGAGATCAAGGAAGAAATAAAAAACATCATGACAACAAATGACAACACAACAATACAAAATTTATGGGACACAGTGAAAGCAGTCTTGCGAGGAAAGTTCATAGCCCTACAAGCCTACTACAAAAAACAGGAAGCAATGGTAATAAATTACCTAACCCTACACCTCAAAGAGCTAGAAAGAGAGCAACAAGAAAAGGCCAGTGTAAGCAGAAGGAAGGAAATTGTAAAGATCAAAGTGGAGATAAACAACATGGAGACCAAAGAAACAATTCAAAAGATCAACAAAACCAAGAGCTGGTTCTTTGAAAGGATAAACAAGGTTGATTGACCTCTAGCCAGGCTCACCAAAAAGCAAAAAGAGAGAAGATTCAAATAAACAAAATCAAAAATGAAAGAGGAGGAATAACAACACACCCCGCCGAAATACAAAGGATTGTTAAAAAATACTATGAACAACTTTATTCCAACAAATTGGACGATCTGCAAGAAATAGACATATTCCTAGAAAAATATAACCTTCCAAAACTCAATCAGGAAGAATCTAAACGTCTCAACAGCCCAATAACTATGGAAGAAATTGAAGCAGTCATCAAAAAGCTTCCAGCAAATAAAAGCCCGGGATCAGATGGCTACACAGGAGAGTTTTACCAAACATTCATGAAAGAATTAAAACCTATCCTCCTCAGACTATTCAAAAACACTCAAGAAGAAGGAACACTTCCAAACACCTTCTATGAAGCCAGCATCACCATAATACCAAAACCAGATAAAGACAACACAATGAAAGAGAATTATAGGCCAATATCTCTCATGAACATAGATGCCAAAATCCTCAACAAAATTCTAGCAAATTGGATCCAGCAGTACATCAGAAAGATCATACAACATCACCACATAGAATTGATCCCAGGAATGCAGGGATGGTACAATACCTGCAAATCAATAAAAGTGATACATCACATAAAGAAATTGAGAGATAAAAATCACATAGTCATATCAATTAATGCAGAAAAAACATTTGACAAAGTCCAACCCCCTTTCTTGATAAAAACTCTTAGCAAAGTGGGAATAGAAGGATCATAACTTAACATCATAAAAGCCATATATCATAAACCCACAGCTAACATCATACTCAATGGGCAAAAACTAAAATAATTTCCCCTAAGAACAGGAACAAGACAGGGATGCCCACTCTCACCTCTCCTGTTCAACATAGTACTGGAAGTATTAGCCATTGCAATTAGACAAGAAGAAGAAATAATAGGCATCCAAATTGTAAAAGAAGAAGTAAAGCTGTCCTTATTTGCAGATGATATGATACTGTACATAAAAAACCCGAAAAACTCCATCCCAAAACTAATTGACTTAATAAATGAATTCGGCAATGTAGCAGGATACAAAATTAATGCCAAGAAATATGTGGCATTTCTATACGGTAATAGTGAAATTACAGAAAGAGAAACTAAAAAAGCAATCCCATTTACCATCGCACCAAAAAAAAAAAATTAAGATACCTAGGAATAAACCTAACTAAAGAGGTAAAAGAC
>PVJN01064722.1:0-10441 GCA_004026805.1 Lasiurus borealis
TTTCGTGCACAGACACCAAGATCAACAGTGCATTTGGCCTGTCCATTGTTGTCTGTAATGCTGGTTTAGACTCCGTCTTGATCCTTCTCTCCTATGTTCTGATCATCCACTCTGTGCTCAGCATTGCCTCCCCAGAAGAAAGGAAAAAGGCCTTTGGAACCTGTGTCTCACACATAAGTGCTGTTGCCATTTTCTACATTCCCATGATCAGCTTGTCACTGGTGCATAGATTTGGGAAGCATGCCTCTCCCCTTGTGCACACTCTCATTGCCAATGTTTATCTACTTATCCCTCCTGTAATGAATCCCATAATCTACAGTGTAAAGACCAAGCAAATTCGTAAGGCTGTGCTCAAAATATTTTTCTAAGCTAATTTAGGAAATTTTTAGAATACCATATCTTTATGAAGTCTTCTCTAACTCATACTTTATCATCTACTAATATGAATTACAACTGTACCTTGAAAAAGCATATTTCTATATGTTTCCACTCTGTTGTGGTGAACTGGTAATTTACTAATCCCTTTGCCTTCTTTCATCCAGCTATTCAACCCATCACCCCTCTGACAGCTGTCAGTCTGTTCTATGTATCCAGGCTTCTGTTTCTACTTTGTTCACCAGTTTATTTTGTTCATTAAATTAGATTCCACATATTTTGTTCACTGGATTCCACAGAGTTTTAAATAGAGTTCTCCAATCTATCACTTCAGCACTTGGAACATCCCTTTTAATAGCTGCCACTTGCCTTCAGTATTCTCCTGTAGAGAATTCTTGCTGTAGTTTCATCTACCAATGTTATTTCATCATTTGTTCTATTTTTCATGAATTTTATCAAATTTATACATAACTAATTATACTGTTATCCAGTTATACTATTAATTTAATCTTTATTAAACTCAAATTCTCCCCATTCTAGGGTGAGAGTAGTTTGGGCATGTGTGCTCTCTCCACTTGCCTTATAAACTTGAATTCATCTTTGTTTTTATTATAACACTATTGTTATTGTGATAGAATTCACACACAACACAATTCATTAATTGAATGTGCAACATTTAATGTTTTTTTTTATATTCACAGAGTTGTGTCACTATCACCACAAAAAGTTTTAGAACATTCATAATTCATAAAAGAAAAACTGAGCAACTCCTTTCCTATCTGGTTCTATGTCTAATGATTGCTGTGATACTGGCAAACCACTGGTCAGCAAGCACATGGGAAATTCATTAACACCATTTGTTCTTTACTTTTGCCCTATTATAGGTTTGACTTGAAGCTGTTCAGGGTCAAATTGCTATTGAATAAGAAGTGGAATTGAAATTCATCTCTAGGACTATCCTTTGGGCAAGTAGAGTGAGCTAGACTAGAAAAAAATTGCCCTTCATACTCTGTCATCTGGGGCACAAAGTTTAGCAGGACACAGCTATTTAGAGTTCTCTCCTAGGAATTTGTGTTCCTGTTGGGTAAATGTCTTTCACCAGGCAGCTTCTGAATTCTTTATAAAGGTTTTCTTTCTTTAAACTGATTGCTCTTTCTGAGAACTGCTTGTGAATTCTTTGCAAAAGAGAACCTCTTTAGAGATGGTTTAAGAAGACAAGGTTAGGTAGGGACTGTTTACCTTACCTAAGAACAGAAGAAATTTTTTTTAAAGGTTGTGAGGTTGAGATAATCTTTCTCTTCTCTCCCACTTTAAAAGACTATCTGCTCAAGTATCTTCTGGCAAGGATGTGGTGGAAAGGAAACCCTTACATATTACTAGTGGGATTATAAATTGGTACAACTACTATAGAAAACAATAGGGAGGTTCTTCAAAAAATTAAAAATTAATCTACTATATAATCCAGCAATCCCACCCAAAGGAAATGAAAACAGGATTGAAAGAGATATATATACTCCCACATTTATTGCAACATTATTCACAATAACCAAGATATGAAGATGACCCACATACCCCTCAATGGTTGAATGGATAAAAAATGTGGTATATATACACAATAGAATATTGTTCACCCATGAAAAAGGAATATATTTTCCCATTGTGACAACATGAGTGGATCTTGAACACACTATGCTAAGTAAGATATATCAGAGAGAGAAAGACAAGATTGTATGATATCACTTATATATAGAATCTAAAAAAGCTAAACCTTTAAAAAACAACATGACATGGTCATTACTGGGGAGTAGGAAGTGGATAAGAGTGATGGTGTTTAACGGAACAAACTTGTAATCAGTAGTAAAAACGTAATAGAGATCTAATAACACAGTATAATGGATACAGACAATAATATTATGCTATAATTATTAATGTAATAAATATTGGTACATTAGGAATTCATATTATAATATATAAATGTAGTAAAGTAACACACACTACATCTTAAATATACACAGTGTTATACATCAAATTTATTAAAAAACAAATGAGTGAGTAAATAAATAATAAAGACTGCTGCTTTCTGGGATGACTTTTCAAAGAGCACAGGATAGAGTTGAATAATTTTTCCTTCTACACCCAAGAATTTTTCTTTGCACGAGGTCAGTATTTAGTGCATTGAAATAGTTTCTGAATACATCAGGGACTGTATAATACTTAGATAGTTTATAAAACCAACAGCTCAGAAATTGGTTAACTCAGTAGTATATATTCAAGAGATTCATTTATCGTGTTAATTTAAAAATAGTTGCTGCAATGTTTAAAAGTTTCTACAAATATAGAATACAGTCATGAGCATGTGTTCATTCATTCCACAATTTAAAAAAAAATTAAGTTCTTTTAAAGGACTGGTAGAAAACATGGCATGGAGTCAGAAAGGAGAAAATTCTAAATCTGCTATTGACTCGTTGGGTGAATGTGAGAACACAATTCCTCTGAGCCTCAGTTTTCTAATCTTAGCCTTAATTCTTCCACCTTAAAAAAGAACTGAGATCCAATGCATGTTGTGATAGCAATGGATATGAGACTTAGAACTGGGAGCTGTCTATTTATATGTTCCTGGTGGTCTGGTTAAAGTAAAGAATTCCCAGAGGGAGGAAAGAAGCATTTAAATAAATATATCTTTCTAAAAATGGTTATTTATATTGGCTCAGTAGTTTCAGTGCAAGAAATTCAGGGGTGATTTAAGAGTCAGAATTTAAGAAAAGGGAGCTCTCAGGTGACCTGTGGACTTTGGGTGATAATGATGTATCTATATAGATTCATCATTTGTGACAAATGTACCATCTAGTGGGGGATGGTGATAATGGGGAAAGCTACGTATGTGTGGGGCAAGGTGTATTTTGGCATTCCTTGTATTTTCCTTTGAATTTTGCTGTGAACTTAAAACTGTCTAAAAAATAAAGTTTTAAACAACAACAATAAAAATTAAGTAGGAGGATATTTATACATTTTCATTATGATTATTTCTATATCTAAAATTGATACTGCCTATTAATTTTAATGTACTTTGAAGTTTTTCAATTTTTAAAAATAATCCTCTACATGAAGACTTTTTTGCCAATAATAAAAAAAGAAATTTTAAGCAGCATTATCAGGCAATATGCGAAGATGCACACACACATACACACACATGGCAAAAGAGAGAATGGAATACTGTGAAAAGGAAAAGCAAAACACAAAAAGGAAAGCTACCCTTACTCCCAAGCTTTGCTAATAGAGATCCCTGGATTGGAATAGTTCTACTATTTCCCAGGAGTTTTCTGATTAAGAGATTTCAGGCAGCCTGGGTCACGGTGCTTATACATACCACATATCCCCGAAGAAAACACCTCCTCAGCTCCTGAGGCCTTTCCTGGCAAACAGGGCAGGAAAGACTACATCTTCATACTTTGTAAGTAAAACTACTGCATTCAGGAAAAACATCAAACTTTACACATATTGGTTTCCTTTAAGAATGGGAAAGATGTATTAATTGCAATGAGCTCTCATGAGTGCCTAGAGAAAACTGTAGAAAGCTTTTTTCTAAAATTTGTATTTGGGGACACTATAGTCTGATTGGGTTTCTTTGATCTATGTGCCATATGTCTTGATATTTGGAAAGTCCCCAACCTGCCCTTGCAAATGTGAATTTTCTGGTTAGTTGTGCCACATTTCAAAATCATCACCTGAGCAAGCTGGCTTTACAAACCCCATCTACCACCCACATCATTCTCAGACACATTTACCACTATTAAATGCCTCCTTTGTACTAGCTAGCAGGTAAAATTCTTTATAAATGCTATCTCATTTAATCCTTAAACATTAATGCTTTTTGTAAGCTTCCAATTTCACAGAACTAGATTATAATGTGCTTATTTGGAGAACCACAGCTAATTGGTGGCAGAGCCAGCATTTGAATCCAGGTTTGCCAACCCTTTAACCATAATAATGGCTTTCTTTGTTCAGGGAGAAAGACAACTCAAAGTATTCCTGCACAGAACCTACAGCATGCTCCTACAGTGGGATTGAAATATTATCTTCATATAAGGAGAGGATAATGATAAAAAATGGAAGGAGGCACATCAAAGTTTACCTTAAAATATTAAGGCATATTTGGCCATCAAAAAAATCAACACAGACAGGCTCTTGTGGATTGGTGGTTGAGTGTTGACCTATGAACCAGAAGGTCATAGTTTGATACCTGGTCAGAGTACATACCCAGGTTGCCAGCTTGATCCCCAGTAGGGGGTGTGCAGATGGCAGCCAATCGAAGATGATTTTCTCATTGATGTTTTTATCTCTTCTCTGAAATAAATTAAAAATATATTACAAAACAAAGAAAAATCAAATTAACACACACAGTACTCATTTTGTGAGAATGAGTGTTCAATGAAATTCTTCTAAGAGTTGCATGTATAATTTTAGTATACATGATATGAATTAAATAATCAAAGCTAAAATGTGTTGAGATCCTGATATATTTCTAGAGTTCTTGGTCAGTTAAAATTAATGTCGACTTGATAAATGAACCAAATGGAGCAAATAATAAACCTTGGTTTTGAATTGTATCAAAAAGTATCTATTATCTTCTCACACTGCACAATACAGTGCAAAGGTACTAGAAAATGATAAATAAGCAATTATTTACCTGCCAGTATCTTATGTTAGTGGAAGAGGCATATTTAAAAAAAAATGATCATACAATGGAACAACTACTATTCCAGATGTATAAATAAAAGACAATGGTGGCTCCAGTGGAAGGAGCATTTCCCTTCTGACTTAACATAAAGAAGGTGATGCCACAAAAAGCTTCCAGACATAAACAAATTAATATAGAATTGATAAATGGATGAAAGAAGATAATAATGAGTCTTTAGAATTTAGAATTTAGGCTCATTCAAAGAAGAGTGGGAAATAACGTGAATAAAGCAAATGACAGCATTTGAAAAACTTGCTACATTTGGTAGTTTGCTGAAGTAGGAAAATCCCAGGTTGACTATATGGGTTTGGAAAGAGGCTAGGTAGCAGTAATAGTAGTTTTTGCTGAGATTGGAAACATCTTTGACTGCTGTAGTAAAGAGATAAAGAATTTTAACCTTTTGCTGAAGGCAGTGAAGAGCTCTGTATAAGGAGTGATGTGAAGTGCTTATGCTCATGTCAATATGGAAAATTTGGAAACACTTGCAACTCAGGGCAGGGAAATTACTTATGAGAATATTGCAATAGTTCCTGCAAAAACTAATAACAGTTTTATATAAAATGGAGGTGATAGAACTGGAAGATAAGGATGGTCAATCAAAGGCTATGTAAGATCTAAATCTATAGTAGTTTGGAGATTGAATGACCTAGACAGTTGTGTAGGCAGAATTCTAAAAGGATTCTGGTTCCTGCCCTCTATGTCCTTGTCCAGTATAAAACCCACAACTTGAGTGTGAGTAAACTTATGAATGTGATGGGGTATCACATCTGTGATTATGTTATATTTTATAGCAAAGGAATTTACAGATATAAATAAGGCCCCTGATTATTTGACTTAGAGTTAATAAAACAGGAGATTATGCTGGATTAGACTGATTTAATCATTTGAGCCTTTAAAAGAGACAAGAAACAGCAAAGAGATTCCTCTACTGGATTAGAAGATGCAAATATCATGTTGTGACAGATCTTCATGACTGGAAGCTGAGAGCTAACCCCAGACCACAGGAGCAAGAAAACAGAGACCTCAGTCCTACACCACACGGAGCTCAATGTGAGATCCTGAGCAGAGATCCTATATGTTATGCTCAGATGTCTAATTTACTGAAATCTGAAATAATGCATGTGTCTTATTTTAAGTTATGCATTTGTGCTAGTTTTTATGCAGCAACAGAGAACTAATACGACAGAATATGTTTCAATCTAAAAAAAAGCCAGATTTCAACTGTAGGTGTGAACCATTAAAGAGGGAAATGAGGATGAACAAATGTTCAATAAATTGTTGGTTAAAAGAAGGATATTCATGCTACAGGGAAGCAGGGTTAATAAGAGAGGAATGTTAGGTTTTTTTGTGTGTGTTTGTTTTATTTTTGTTTTACATTGTGTTTAAGGTGAAAATGAAGTTGGCATGTTTACAAATGACGCTAATTTGAGATTGGAAAGGGAATATAAATCAAAGAAAAAATAAATGTTGGAGTTACTTCCCGGAGCAGGAAGAGATCCTATATTCATCCTTTTTACAGTGTTTAAATAATTTCCACATTCCTTACTATCTTAAAGATAATTCCATATTGGATCCCTTTTACCTTCAAACACGACTTTTTAACACATTATACCTCACACTATATTGGCATTCTAGAATACCGAAATACACATACCTTAACCATGCTTAGAATATTCTCATGGCGTATTTTACCTATCATCTCCTGCACAAGTTATCTTCATGTCCTCAAGAAAGCCTTTCTTGACCTTTCCCTACACAACTTTTTCATATATACAAACTGCAGAATCTTTATCTGAGTATTCTGTATTTTAAACACAAACCCTTTAGTGTGTATATCAGACTGCACTTGTTTGTTTACACATTTGTTTTCTTCACGAATATCCCTGAGGACGGGTGCCATGTCTAATTTTCTTCTATATCCGTATTGTATGGATTATAATATGTACTCAGTAATTTAATGTTAAACTAAACATATTTCAAAAATGATTGAGAAGTCGGTGGTAATGTAGTCTTTGAAAAGAAGCATAGAGCTCTTCTCATTAAGGAAGGGATTAAGAAAGGCTGAGAAAATCATAGATGTGGAAGAATAAGGGAACACATAAAAGAAAATATTAATCAGGGGACACTAAGTCAGACAGATAATATATATTTTCTCTCTGCTATCAGATGATAAGGCATGTGGATAAGTATAAGTGGCATACAAATAAAAGTGGAAAATGAAGTGAAAGAAATTATTATATAATGTTAACTTTAATTTTTAAAAGTGACAATATCTAATATTTGGTGATTTTTTACATTATAGTGAGATAGCCAAGTTTTTCACATATATTAACTAATTTAATTGTCACAATAATTCTATTCAGTATTTTTTATTATCATTAGAGTTAGAGAATTCCAGACACACACTGTTTAGTAACACATCTTTGTAAGTTGTTCAGTTGATATATATATCAGTCCATGCTTGAACCCATTAGTTTAGAATATGTAATCCTAAAAAGTTAATTTGGGATGCCAATTAAAGATTCATAACATCAAAATATCCATAATACTGACCTTTGAGACTCTCTATACTCAAATAGTCCTGATTGTCATTGTCTTGATTTATACTTATTATGTGGTATGAAAGTTAATTAGGTACAGTTCAAATTATAGGATTGCAAATAGGATGTATTCATACAGGATATTATCACAACTACTAACAGATAGTAGGGGCTCAACAAATGTTAGCTCTTCATTATGATTAGCTATAATCAACGTGATTGACAGAAAGTACTCAGATGATAAAAAGAAGATTTCTTTTTGGGTCACTGGAAGTTAACTTACTTTATTGACTAAATTGAAGCATTGCATATGTTGTTTGCTGTTCATTTAAAATTTTGTACAACTCTATAGACATATTTCACCAAGTATTTATTGATTGCCAACCAAGTGAAATAAGGAAGTAAATGGGTAAACCTCCCTGAACAGACATGTGAATTTAAATAAAGTAGGCCACTGTTAGATTTGTTGGTTACAAATTCTGTATCCTCACATAATTGTTCATTTCCTATTTTATGCTCCTTGATTAGATGTAGTCTTAGTTTTCTTTTTTATTATTATTATTTTTTAAATATATATATATTTTTATTGATTTTTTACAGAGAGGAAGGGAGAGGCATAGAAGGTTAGAAACATGGGTGAGAGAAAGACATCGATCAGCTGCCTCCTGCACGCCCCCTACTGGGGATGTGCCCACAACCAGGATACATGCCCTTGATCAGAATTGAACCTGGGACCTTTCAGTCCCCAGGCCGAAGCTCTATCCACTGAGTCAAGCCGGTTTTGGCTTAGTTTTCTTTTTTAAACCAACCTTTGTGAGCTTTTTATATAATATAGATAATGTCTTTTATAAATGTTTATCTGGTGAAATAATTAATTTCAAGTTGACTGCATTTTAGAGAAATATGATATATCATTGCAGGATACCCAGATAAAGATCCTGCAGTTCAAGTTCAACATGTCAATGTTCCAGAATACCACATCCTCTTCCATCATTTTCCTGCTAACTGGTGTTCCTGGACTGGAAGCCTTCCACATCTGGATATCCATTCCTTTCTGCTTTCTTTATATAACAGCACTCTCAGGAAACAGCCTGATTCTCTTTGCCATTGTCACTCAGCCCAGCCTCCACGAACCTATGTATTATTTCCTCTCCATGCTGTCCACCACTGACCTCGGCTTGTCCATATCCACCCTAGTCACCATGTTGGGTATATTCTGGTTCAATGCCCGGAAGATCAGCTTTAATGCCTGCTTGTCACAGATGTTTTTCATTCAACTTTTCACTGTTGTGGAATCTTCAGTGCTATTGGCCATGGCTTTTGATCGTTTTGTGGCCATTTCTAATCCTCTTAGATATACCTCTATCTTAACTGATTTTAAGATAGCAAAGATTGGAGTAGCAATCATTATCAGAGGGACACTAATACTGACTCCTATGGTGTTGCTTCTGAAAAGACTATCCTACTGTCGCAACCATGTGCTCCACCACTCTTATTGTTTCCACCCAGATGTGATGAAGCTCTCATGCACAGACACCAGGATTAATAGTGCAGTTGGATTGACTGCCTTGATCACCACTGCTGGAATAGACTCGGTCTTTATCATCCTTTCTTATGTTTTGATCATTAAGACGGTCCTCAGCATTGCATCCTCAAAAGAAAGAAAGAAAGCCTTCAACACATGTATCTCTCATATTGGGGCTGTATTCTATATCCCATTGATCAGTTTGTCCTTTGTTCACAGATTTGGGAATCAGGCCCCACCATATGTACATACTATGATTGCCAATGCCTATCTGCTGATCCCCCCTGTAATGAATCCCATTATTTACAGTGTGAAGACCAAACAGATACGCAGGGCTGTGATGAAAATTCTCCATCGCAATGTAGCAAAGAACTAGATGGATTTTTAAATTTTCTATTTCTGGTCATTAAATAGATGAGCAAAATGCCACTTATAAGAGTTAAAATGTTGAGTCTTATCCTTGGATAAAATCATCCCAAAAGATCACTTTTACTTTGCAGAAATAAATTTAAGGCCAAAATTCTCTATCACGATTTTATTTTTTCAGATAGGCATGTTTCTCTTGATCTAAAATATGGCACAAATAGAGCTAAGTTAGGTTTAGAGGGAGAGAAGTAAAATGACTTGAGATTTCACTAGAGTTCTCTAATCCAACACTCAGAATTTAGAGCATCTCTTCAAGTAGCCTCCTCTTCCCCTTCAATATTCTCCTGAACTTATTTTGGGTTTCAGTTTCATCTATCAATGTTATTTTATTTTTGTTCAACATTTCAGAGATTCTCCAAATTTATAGATTGCTGATTATATTTTTATTTATATTCTGGTGTTACTACTAATTTATCTTTTTCCCCAAACATATTTTCTTCTTTTTTAAAAATGTGTTTTTATTGATTTTTTTACAGAGAGGAAGGGAGAAGGATAGAGAGTTAGAAACATCGATGAGAGAGACATCGATCAGCCGCCTCCTGCACACCCCCTACTGGAGATGTGCCCACAACCAGAATACATGCCTTATTTCCTCTATGATTTCTTTTTTGGACTATTGATTATGAATGTATTGTTTAATTTTCTTTTTTTTTTTTAATTAAATCTTTATTATTCAGATTATTACATTTGTTTCTCTTTTTTTCCCCTCCATAGTACCCCTCCACCCAGCTCCCACCCTCCCTCTGCCCTTAGCTCCCTCCCATTGATCTCATCCATAGGTGTATGATTTTTGTCCAGTCTCTCCCTGTATACCCTTCACCCCTTTCCCCCTAAGAA
>PVJN01064723.1:0-10441 GCA_004026805.1 Lasiurus borealis
CACTTCGGTAAACACTGTGTGTGTCAGGGCTGAAAGAATTTCCAGATTGTCAGAGCAAAGTGTGTGACAGCAGGAGTGGTAAAAGATAAGAAGGGGGAGGTCAGCAGGGGCCAGTCCTGAATGCCCGCTAAGTAGGGTTAAAGAGTTTGGATTATCTCCCTGGGGTAATGGGAAGCTTTTCAAGTGTTTTTCACAGGGACGGGGGCGGTGGGGGGGGGAGGGGAGACATTATTAGATCTTCAAGGGAGAAAGATCCCTCTGACTGCAGTTGGAAGCGTGGACCAGAGAGGTCCAGCCAGGAGGGAGGCAGGGAGGCCCTGGAGGCCGTTGTGATAATAGCCGGGAGAGACAGGGCCATGCTCTGGGCCAGGAGAGCATCCGTAGTGCTGGGGAGAATCACATGACTTCCTGAAACATTTAATGGGCTTTAAGAAGCTTTCAAATTACCCCTTAAGCTAAACAAAGGAGGGTATCCTCCCTCTTTCAAGTTGATAAAGAATTAAAGGCCCACCGGGGTTACACGAGCTGCCCAGAGGGGGACACTTTTTTATAGAGTCTGGGTCTGCCCGGAACTCTCACCCTAGGCCTCACCATTGGAATAACCTTCTGCAAATGCAAGGCCCGCAGGGAAGAGACCAGAGCCTGGTCTGGGGATAAAAGGCCTATCTCCTTGGGTGGGGCCTTATCTGTTCCGTGAGGTCCTGGACCACACCTTTATCCCTTTCTCAGGGAAGGAAGGCTCTTTAGGTAAAAGTGGAAAGAGGGCAGGTAGGCTTGAGCCTCGGCTGCTGTCTTGCTGTGGGCAGGGAAGGACATGCCAGTGTATGGGCTCAGGGGGTTTGGGTGGAAGCTGAACCAGAGTCCCACTCCCGACTCTGCCTTTCCACCTTTGGGGCCCCCTCTGACCCTCAGGGACATAAATCCTCCGGAAAGGCCACCTGGATGCCCAGGGAGGCTGGACAGCTCACTGGGTAACGGATTGCGATAACTCGCTAACCTCTGGCCAGCCCAGCACCAGCCACTGTCTGACAGCTCACACCCGGGGCTCACAGCTCCCTCCTCCTCTGGCCTTCCCGGTCCCCAGCTGGCCTCTGGCATTCCTCCAACCCTGCACACTGGCGTGTCAGCAGGAACCAAGGCGTAGGAGCCTACTCAGGCCTGGCGCTGCTAGTAAACTCACTGTGCACCCTTGAGCTCTGGTGCACACTGGTCGTTAGTCGCCTCATCTGCAAAGGGATCCACATAAGCTAGTCTAGTGGTACTTAGTATTTTTTTTTAATTCATGGAAAATTTATCTTCTGAGGAAATCTTACACAGAACCCCAGGTCTTAGCTAGCATGCCATCTCCTTAGATAACCTTAATACTTCTACTCGCCGACACCTCATGTTTTAATTTTCTGCGCTGTACCTATTAGTTTTGGTATCTTGTACCTCACAGGTTTTTACTTATATGTTACCTCTCTAACCCACCACAATGTCAGTTTGTGTAGCAGGCGATCCTTCACGTCCAACTCACTCCTGTAAGGAAGCGCCAACTCGTTCCTTACTGACTGGTCGCATAATGGGATGAGTAGGTGTGTGGACTCTGCGGGCCACCGATTTGTTTCGGGAGAAGCCAGAGTGGGTGGTTAAGAGCCCCACCTGTTGGGTCTTCTCATGAACTCCCCACCAACACCAAGGGTCCTGTAGGTTTCTCTGAGCGATCGCAGTAGCAAACACCTGAATTCCACAAATTCTAAAGTATTTGCAGCTCAAAATGGCCTGGTAAAATAATGGATTCTTCTTGCAAATAGTAAGAGACTTGAAGAGCCCTCACTTCACAAATTGATTGATTCATTGATTCATTTAATGCGCTTACTATGTGCCAAATGCTGTGCTATGGACTGAAAACACACGTGTGGCGAAGACAGCGTCTGCGTGTACAAGGCTCAGCATCTGGTGGGGAAAAGGCTGGTCAGCAGGCAGGTGGAGTGAACCAGGCAGAAGCACTGTGCCAGATAAAAGAGGGTGGGAGGCAGGTTTCCGAGCTGTGCTTCTAGAACTGCAATGTGCATGAGGATCGCCTGGGGAAATGCACATCACCTCGTCGGCCTGAGATGGGCCAGAGATGCTTCATTTCTAGGAAGCTCTGAGGTGATGGCGATGTTTCTGGTCCAAAAGCACACTTTGAGTGACAAGCCTCTGGAAGCGGGTAGCTGGTGCAGCTAACCCACACATGAAGCAGAAAGAAGAATTTCTGGAGAAGAAAGTGAGAGTTAGAGAATGAACAGGAATCTTCCCGATTAAAGGAAGGGTGTTCTCATTGGAAGGAACAACCTGTGCAAAGACAAGAGGGGCCGGGCAAGAGACGATGCTTCAGTCAAGAAGTAGAAGTCTTACTGGGGCTGAGAGTTCAAGGTGAGAGGCAAAGGTAAAAAACAAGGCTGGAGAGTTCAGCAGAGGGCAGGTCATATGGCTCTTGGGAGCCCTTTTCTGGAGTCTTCTTTCTCTTAAAAGCTGGTTTGAAACAGAGGGGCCCTATGGGCCAGTGTGCCAGCCTCTCCCAGGTTAGCCAATGTGCAGAACCATAAGGTGTAGGAGAGTGAGCAAGAGCACCCTAGAGCCAGGAGTGACGGGTCCTTGTCCTTGCTTTGCTCCCCACTTGCTGTGTGATTTTGGACAAATTCCATCCCATTCTGCACCTCGCTTAATTACACAAAAGGGCTGGACTTCAAAGTTCCTCCCAGCTGGTCAGCCATGGAACCAGCAAGCCTTGAAGGTCCTGGGACCAGAGAACAGACACCAGCCCAGCATGTCCTGTTTCTCAGGGACTAAGCTGGCTCCGGTGATCAGAGCCTTTCCCGGGAGCATCCTAAAGATACCATGGGATGAGCTCTGGTAGGATTCTGTTGGTCTATAATCACCAACCCTCCGGATCTGTGGTCACATAACCCTCATAAAATCCAGTGATGAGCTGAAGCCAGTTTGGCTCAGTGGATGGAGCGTCAGCCTGCGAACCGAAGGGTCCCGGGTTCAATTCCGGTCCAGGACATGTATCTTGGCTTGAGGGCGCATCCCCAGTGGGGGGCGTGCAGGAGGTGGCTGATTGATGTCTCTCTCTCATCAATGTTTCTAACTCTCTATCCCTCTCCCTTCCTCTCTGTGGAAAATCAATAAAATATATATATTTTTAAAAATCCATTGACGAAAGGGCAGCTCTTTCTTACCTCTGCTTAGTAAAGCTATCAGGCCAGCGAGCACCAGAGCCTGCTTCCCATGGCAGCCACAGGTCACTCAGACAGCTGCGCAGAAAAGACCTGCTGACACAGCTGTCCCAGCCACACGGTTCCTATTAGGAGATTTGCAAATCTGAGCTCATAGGTGGCCAGCGACCAGCACTGGCTCCAGTCTGAACGTCCTTGACCACTCTCGGGCCTCTCGGTCCTCTCGGTTACAGTAGAACGAGAGGAGGGAGAAGCGAGGAAGCACTGGAAAAGGTTTTGTTTCAGTGGGGTCCATCTCTCTAGCCTAGGTAGTTGTTGTCATGCCGTCAGCCCCACGTGTTTCCGAGGCAGACATCACTTGCAGACGGGGCCCGGCTCTCTCTCAGCATAGCCCGGTGAGGAGCGCTTCCCATCTGAGGAGCTGGCACCTTCGTGAACCCCTAGCTGCTGTGTCCTCCGTGCATCAAGCCTGGGTGTCCCTGGGTATCCTTTCAGTACAAGCTTAGATTAGTGTCATCCTTAGATATCATGGGTTAGTTCTCTTGGAATTTCTAGGACATTGGGAACAAGAGCAAACCGAGGCTTCTATTATCTCAGATGCACTGTTAATTTTTTTTTGCATCTTTTTAAAAAAATATATTTTATCAATTCTTTACAGAGAGGAAGGGAAAGGTATAGAGAGTTAGAAACATCCATGAGAGAGAGATATGGATCAGCCGCCTCCCGCACGCCCCCTACTGGGTATGTGCCTGCAACCAAGTACATGCCTTCGACTGGAATCAAACCTGGGACCCCCCAGTCCGCAGGCCGATGCTCTATCCACTGAGCCAAACCGGCCTCAGCTTTTTGCATCTTTTGACATTTCTGAAATAGGGATGGACTGTGCACATTCGGTGTATTTTTTTTATTTTCTTGAAGTAGCATCTCTTATCATTGAAGGTGTCCCAGGACAGATAAATACACAAACAGTGCACACTGTGACTTTGAACAAGTGTCCCATAGATCAGAGTCCCACCGATAAGGTAGCAAAATTGCTTATTATCTTGAAGTCTCTGTCAGTCCCAAACTGAAACAGTTTGGGGTTAGCTGAGACTCAAGTCATCCTTACCTTCAGTTTAGGAATGGATTTGGGGGAAGGTAGCCCAGTTTCTTGTGACAGAATGAAGAGACAGAGCCCAATGTAACTATTTACACCAGTCGCCTTAAAATTCCTATTTCAAGCCTGGTATTGAGGATCTATATTCACGAACAATTAATAGCTGGGCTTCTGGTGTTCTGCTAGGTGGGTATGGTCAGAGATTAAATTTGATGCAGTTTTATTTTGAAAGGAAACCTATTGAAATACTGGGAAACTGTTAAACTATGGCTTTAGCCGAAACCGGTTTGGCTCAGTGGATCGGCCTGGGACTGAAGGGTCCAGGGTTTGATTCCGGTCAAGGGCATGTATCTTCGTTGCAGGCACATCTCCAGTAGGGACATACAGGAGGCAGCTGATCAATGTTTCTCTCATCGATGTTTCTAGCTCTCTATCCCTCTCCCTCCCTCTAAAAAAAATCAGTTAAAATATAACTCCTGTATTTTGTTCTAAAAGTAGTTCTTGCTCATTCCATAACATTCAAAATGATAAAATCGTATGTAAAATGCAAGTGAAAAATTGACACCTCAGAACCCTACAGTCCTGACCCAAATCATTAACAGTGTGCACAGGCCTTTCCAGACACAGGTATGGAAGTGACGGGGCTCTGCATGTGAATAGGGAAACTGGCGCAGGCTTGCGGATACGTCTCTATCTACAACCACAGCTCCATCTACATCAGCTCTGAACACAGGTGCTCTGTGTTCTGTCATCTGACTGTCCACACCTCACACTCCAAGAAAAAGTCTTTTCCCATGGATGTATACGCAGATATGTTGTATCTTCCAAGAGCTTATTAGCAGTTATATGAATTTAGTCCTCTGTTAAAGACCAACTGGGTTTCTTTCAGCTGCTTTGCTGTCAGAAATAACTCTGTATAAGCATTTTCCCCTCTTGCCTCGTTGCTTGCTCTGGTCTACATGGTACCCTTGTGAAGTTGAATTCCCTTTACCTACCCTGCCCAGAGAATTGCTAGGTTTTGAAAGCTGAGGACTGAGAATTTCCTTAGTTCATGTCAGTTCACCCTTATGAAGCTGACTGATCTCCTTGCAGTCAGGAGCTGTACCCCTGGGAAGAGGTCCTCTGAGAACCAGGCGGGGGCATCCTGGCTGAGCACCTGTTATGGGTCCAGTCGCTTACATCTCATTTCACTTCCTCAATAATCAGTTTGGAAGTTGAAGCAAGAGAGAATCAGTGGAGTTAAGTCAATTGTTCAAGGTCACAGAGCCAGCAAGTGTCAGAGCCCAAATACAAAACATGTCCTCCGATATCAAGCCACGTCCTATCCCATGATATGTGCACAAATAAGAGAACGAGACTCAATAGAAAATGCACAAACGTCTCAGCAGCAAAGGGAAAGCATGATTTATGCAACCTAGGAAGCGCTGGAAGGACCCCCATTGGAGCATGACGTGGAAGCGTGAGTAGACCTCGGTGAATCTGATCCTCTCATCTCAGGAGCTGAATTCTTTGGCAGCGGAGTGACACCAGGTCCTGTTGTGAAGTGCTCATCAGATGCTCAGCAGATGGCATTTTTCTGTGAATCAAGCCCCCAATTTCTTTTAGATTAAAAATATCCCAACAAAAATGGACTCCAGCTTCAACTCTGCTATGGTCTGAATGTTCGCGTCTCCCCTAACGTGTGTGTTGAAACCTCATCCCCAACATGATGGTATGAGGAGGTGTGCCTTTGGGAAGTGATGAGGTCAAGAGGGTCAACACTCATGAACGGGATCAGTGCTCTTACGGAAGGGACCCCAGAGAGAGCCTTTGCCCCTTTCACCATGTGAGGGCGTGGTGAAAAGTACCATCAGCATCCCAGGAAGCAGGCCCTCGCCAGCCACCACACTGCACTGCAATCTCTTGGACTCCCAGCCTCCAAAACTGCAAGAGAAAAGTTCCTATTGTCTATAAGCTTCCCTATCTGTGGTATTTTGTTGCAGCAGCCTGAATGGACTAAGACAGAATCTATTTGATCCATTCCAGTGTAGGGGAACCCACTGGAAATATGGAAATACCCATATTTAGATGACTCCAGTTTTAAGTTTTTATTGTATTGTGTCAACATTTGCCTTCTGTCGATTTTCAAGCGGCTTCATGCGTAAAACTCAAGTGCCTTGCAGCAGAGATCGGAGACCCTATTCTCTCTCACCCTGTTAACCCTGCTCAACTTGTGTAACCACCCTGAGGCTCATTTATACCACCCAAGGCCTGGGAATAAAGCACATGCTTTAGAACTGTGGTGAGAATGATGGCACATAGTAGGTACTCAATCAATTGTAATCATTATCATCCCTGACTCTAGTTCTTCCACCCACTGTCTTCACATACTAGAACAACATAATCATTTGCCTAAATTCCCCCTTCAGTGGACACCTCCACTCCTGCTTTCAGTGCTTTCTCAGAAGATGTGCTTTTGAGACAACCTTCATCATCATGACCTGGCTGCAATTTGCAAATGTCCCTCTTACCAGAAGGGACCGAGGATCTCCAGCTGTGTCCTGACACGGCCAGCATGAATGACATCAGTGCTTCCCTTCATCTGCCCCCTCCACTCCTGGAGATTGCGTTCCAAGTGTCTGCAGCCATGTCATGCCCTTGACTCTCAAAAAACTTGAGGTCAGCTGACACACATTGGACTCAACTCAAGGAGGTGGGAGGAGGGAAGGAGACCAATAGGAGTGTTTCCTTATTGCCTCTTCTCTTCCTCTGCATTCCAAGGCCCCCTTAGAAATTAGGTCTCTGTCTGATAACCGTGTCAACCGCTGATTGGGTAGTAGTGCCGGGAATAGAATAGTTGGTCAAAGGTTCTACAATTCCCGGAGTGGTGGCATCTGATCCCAGCCCCTGACTCTTTCACAAGCCAGCCCTGTCTCAATCTTGCCTGCTGATAGAACCAGTAAATCAGTATGTGGTGGCCCTCCTTCACCTCTTGCTTCCTATTCCAGCAGGCTTGAGTCCTGTCTGAAATGACGAAGATTTCATCTTTGGTATTTGAGAAAGGTGGTCATTCTGCCTGTGATCTCTCTCTCTCGCAGTGGTTCTCAACCTTTCCAATGCCATGACCCTTTAATACAGTTTCTTATGTTATGGTGATCCCCAACCATAAAATTATTTTCGTTGCTACTGTTATGAATCATAATGTAAATATCTGTGTTTTCCGATGGTCTTAGGCTCTGCAGCAGTTGTTCTAAACCTGTGGGTCATGACCCACAGGTTGAGAACCGCTAGCAGGGTCGCCTAAGACCACTCTGACACCCATGTGCTTTCTATAATGAGATGCTACTCTGGATCTTGGCTAACATTTAGTGAGAACTAAGCAACTCCCTCAGGTTATCTTACAACTCCCCTAAACACTGTTATTATTCCCATTTTATATATGTGGTAAGTAAGAGCTAATGGCACTGAAGAGCTTGCTCATGGTCCACACAGCTAAGCTGTAGAGCTAAGATTTGAATCTGGGTCTTCGGAGCCAAATATTTCATCTCAGCTCTATACAACCAGGAGCCTTCTTCTGGCTTATCCTTTGTAACCAACTTTAGCCATTCCTTGAGGCAAATTAGGTTCTCTCTCCAAACCTTCATTTCCCCACCCATTCAAAAGGAGGCTTGTCCAGTTGAGTTCAAGATTCTCTTGGAGGGAAGGGCTGAGCCTATGAAGACAAAGCATGTTGGGTATGTTGGAGGAATTGTCCTTTCCAACCTAATTTTGCATGTGGCTCATTTTTGTGGCTGTCTGAATCAGACTGCCACTCTCCACTGCCCCACAAATAAAACACGTGGCCATGGCTTAGAAGAGTCTCAATGGGCTGCTCTCTGCCGAACTGTCGGGTCTTCTCCCCATTTGCACTGCCCACTTCAAGCTGTTGGTGGCTTTGTGCTGTCTCGTCTAGCTGTGGAGGTATTCCCTCTGCCTCTCTATCTACCTGAAACATTCTTTAATCACTGAGGACCTCACTTAGATGTTCCATCTTCTAGGAAGACTCTTCTGAGACCCAAACTAATGATTGGGTGTCCCCTTGATATGTTCCCATAGCACCAGGCAAGCTCTCTACCCAGCACTCACCCCAGTATTAGAGGCTGTTACCATTTCTGTCGGCCTGTCTCCTGCCACCGACTTATAAAGATGCTTGAGGCTTAAACCAGTACACAAATAATAATGGTGGTGGTGGCGATGATACTTTCTAACACCCATAAGGGGCTTACTGTGTGCCAATCACTTGCCTAGGAGTTTTACATGGATTAACTCATAATTGACCCGTATTACTTAATCATTGCTATAACACAGTGAGGTAGGCAATGTTATTTTCTTTTTCTGAATCAGGAACCAGGAAGAGGAAGTCGCTTCTTAAAAGCACAGGGAGCAAAAGCAAACCCAAGCCTAAGAGCAGGGGCACTGGTGTGCTGACTACCTCATTGCCTGCTGCCCGTCTTGCCCTCCCCCAGTTGATCTGCCTGGAGCGGGCAGTCTCTACTGGCCCCTGCCAGTTTCCCACTGTGCCCTCACTCACACGCTGGATTCTAGCCGTGAGAACGTCTATGTCATCCCTTATCTCGTGGCCTTGGCCTCTGCCTCCTGTTATGTCCTTGCCCTCTCCGTTGCCTGACCCCTCCTCATTTATGGGGCTCAACACAAGTTCCCTTCCAACTCCGACATCTTCATGCAGGTCCCCAGTCCTGCCCAGGCACCTTCCTCCATTATCCCACAGGTCCTGTGCCTCCTTACATGCTGGCCCCTGCCACCCTGTGCCCTAACTTTCAATCTGTCTGTCTCCCCCACTGGATGGGGAGCTCAGCCACATACCGAGTGCCCAATAAATGAGCAACCGATGACTTTATCCCCATTGACATCACAACAGCCCCATTTTTTTCAAGCAAAGACGCAGGCTTAGACGTGAAGTAAGCCTCCCAAGGGCATGGCGCTATTAAGGAGCAGATTAAGCGCTCCAAGGGGGAGGGGCCGGAGCAGCCTCCCTGGACTGCTGGCGGGGAGGTGAGGTGCCTGCAGGAGCCAGGGCTCAGGGAGCGCGGCCACTCGAGTGTGATTATGAAGCTATGAATTCCTGGCACCTCAGGAAGTATTCCACCCAAGTGGGGAGCTACACAAAGAGGACTTTTTGAAAGGCACCTCATAAATTGTGCCCACAAAACGCGCACACATAATCCCGGCCCTTTTCCAGCCGCCACACAGGTGCCTAACACAGTCTCCCATTTGTGGGGTCCGTGGTCATAAAACTGCCTGCCTCCTGGGGTCTCAGAGGGCCATGGGGAGGACAGCGGGGGAGAGCCTGCTATTTAGCCCCTCGGCCTTCCAGGGGATCTGGAGGGTAGTGGGATGTAAAGAAACGCGGGCTGCTCCACAGGAGACAGGCACTTGGACAGTGACGTGGACTGGCGGTCGTGGTCTAATCTGGGAAAGGGACATTCCTTTCCTTCTCTAAACCTCTTTCCACATCTGTAATGAGAGGTCAGACTGGGTCATTGGCTCCCAACTGGGATTGCTCTTGGCATCTGGTGGGCAGAGGTCCGGGGTTGCTGCTGACCTTTCTACAGGACAGCACCCCCCAGTAAATGAATGACCAGCCCCAATGTAATACCCCTGCCTCTGAGAAACCCCAGACTAGCTCTCAAAGATCCTTTAATTTTTTATGTGGCCCTCATACCCCTCCAGGGTTCCTCAGTCTGGTGCTGGTAACGGGCCCTGGGTGAGTTATTAATGATGACCACCAAGTACAGAGTGATTCTTGCTCAGACTGCTGTTCAGTATGAGCTTAATCCTAAGAACTCGCTGTAGTTAGTAGTAGTTCTCTGTAAGAGCAGCGGTCATTTATTGGGCACTGACTCTGTGCCAGCCGGGCTTTGGGCATCTCTCAGATAACCTCACAGCCCGCTGAGGAAGGCAAGGCCACCATCACTGTCTTAGAGGTGAGAGCAATGACACACAGAGACCCTAAGATTTGGGGACATAGATACTAGGCTCTGACATACGATCCCAAATTTCCTGACTGTGAAAAGTGTAGGAGGGAATTAGAGAAGCATGAAAGCGGATAGGGAGGGACTTGTGGGTTCTCGTGGCCTACATTCAAATGCCCAACTCCAAGGTC
>PVJN01064724.1:0-10441 GCA_004026805.1 Lasiurus borealis
AGGCGCGGCCCTTGGGAGGTCATTGGGGTTAGGTGAGGCCCTTAGGGTGGGGCCCTCCTGAGGAGGGTAGTGTCCTCAGAGAGGAGACCCCAGGAATCATGCCTCCCCTCCCTCCTCCGCGTGAGGGAGCAGCAGAAGGTGGCTGGCTACAAGCCGGGAAGAGAGCCTGACCGGGAAGGAGCTGCGTCTGCCAGCACCTGGATCTGGACTGCCCAGCCCCCAGAACCGTGAGCCGGAAATGCCCGTGTGCCGAAACCGGTGTGGCTCAGTGGATAGAGCGTCGGCCTGCGGACCGAAGGGTCCCGGGTTCGATTCCCGTCAAGAGCATGTACCTTAGTTGCGGGCACATCCCCAGTGGGGGGCGTGCAGGAGGCAGCTGATCGATGTCTCTCTCTCATCGATGTTTCTAACTATCCCTCTCCCTTCCTCTATGTGAAAAATCAATAAAATATATATATAAAAAAGAGAAAGAAATGGCCATGGTTTAAGGGACCTGGGCTGTGGCGAGTTGTTATAGTAGCTGGAGCAGCTGCTATGTAAGGCTCGGAGTGTGCACGCCTCGGCGTACCGACATACGCACCCGTGTGTTCCCAGCAGCCCAGCTCACGTGTACCTGTGTGCCCGTGCTTCCATGTACATGCAAGTACAGACGCTGGACATGCAGCTCACACGTCCCTCCGTGGCTGCCCCTCCGCCTTCCCCTCCCCGAGCAGCATGGTCGTTCATGGCGTTTATTGGAACCTCCCATTTGAGGAGGGTGGAGGCCAGAGGGGAGGGAGCCGTCTCTGTCGGGATGGAGCTGGGGCCCAGGGGCTGCAGGGAAGGGAGCTGGCACAACGGGGAGGGTGGCGGTGGGGAGGGGCCAGGCAGAAGGATGGCAGGGCAGGGCTGCAGGATGGTGGGCGAGGGCCAGGCGGTAGCGGGGAGGTGGGCAAGGCTGGTGGTCAAACCTTTGCCCTGGTTGGGGCTGGGGATACTGTGCCCCAGCTCTCGGGAGACTTGTTCTGAGAGCAGGGCCCCGCCCAGGCCCCCAAGATGCTTGTGGAGCCCCGAGGCAGGCAGGCCAGGGCCTGGCTGGGACTGGTGTCTGGAGGCAGGAAAAGGGGGTTCTGTCGCCCTCAGCTGGGGCGCAGGTCCGGGCCGCAAGGCTGCAGGGGGATCCTCTGGGCGTCTTTCTCGGCTTCCGGCTCCGGCGCGGGCCCCTTTGCGGGGGGAGACCTGCGGGAGAGAGAGCTTAGGGGAGGCCGGGGCCGGGCCGCGTCCCCCGAGGGGAACCGCCAGGCCGGGGGGGTGGGTGGGAGGACTGACCAGGACTCCACATCCTCGATGGTCTCCGGCAGTGGCTGATTGAGCGTCTCTGGCAGGAAGAGCGAAGCTCCGCCTCCCAGGAGGGCCGTGGCCCCGAAAATGATGTTGGGGACGAAGGGGTGCAGCTCCCCCGTGATGCGCACCAGCGGGGCCGTCATGCTCCCCATGCGCGTCAGCACGTTGCTCACGCCCATGCCCGTCTGCCTGGGGGGGTCAGAGCGGGAGGGGCCAGGGGTGTGGGGTTCGGAGAGGGCGGCTCTGGGGCCCCGGGCAGGTGGGGGGAGAGGGGCGCGGGTGGAACCACCGACCCACCGGCCCCCGATCCTGAGGCACCGCCAGCCGCCGCCCGGCACCTACCGGATGACGGTGGGGTACAGCTCGCTGGTGTAGAGGAAGAGGCAGCTGAAGGAGCTGGACAGGCAGCCCTTGCCGAACACGGCCAGCACGGTGCGCAGCGTCTGCAGGTCTGCGGGGGAGAGGCCCGGGCTCAGGGTTCCTGCGCGCTCTCCTTCCCCACAGGGCGCCTCTCCCTTTTTGCTCTGGCCGCCGGGAAGCTCGGTTCCCCACAGAAAGCCCGGGAGCAGCCACGCTGCCGGTCCCAGGCTTGGCGGTGTGTGTGTCCTGCTGTATTTCTGTCTTTCCCTGGTTCCCTCTTCTCCTTTCTACAGTGGTACCTCGAGATACGAGTGGCCTAACATACGAGATTTTTGAGATACGAGCCATTGAGCGAGCGATTTTTGCTTTGAAATACGAGCAACAGTTGAGATAGGAGTCATCGCGCGGATCTGCTGGCTGCACACGACCCACCAGTTTACCGAGACTCGAGCGTCTCATGGTTTCCCACGCCTCGAGGTTACTGAATGAATTAAACGCGTATCTCGAGGTACCACTGTATTTCGTTGTACACGTTCTTGTCCTAAACTATCTCCAGTGACATTGGAAGGATATAGGTGCATCGACACAAACATGCATACAGAATGAAAGCGAGCCGAAACCGGGTTGGCTCAGTGGATAGATTGTCAGCTTGTGGACTGAAAGGTCCCAGGTTCGATTCCGGTCAAGGGCACGTACCTTGGTTTCAGGCACAAACCCAGTAGGGGGCGTGTGCAGGAGGCAGCTGATCAATGTCTCTCTCTCATCGATGTTTCTAACTATCCCTCTCTCCCTTCCTCTCTGTAAAAAAAAAAATCAATAAAATATATTTAAACGTAAACTTCTTCTAACGCCGCTTCTTCGAAACAGACTCGCCCAGGCCGTGGGATTTTGTGGAAGAGCCACCCTCCAGGGGCCAAAGAGCTGCATGTGGCTCGAGAGCCGCCGTTTGCTGACTACGGCTCTAGCCCCACTGAGTTATTTTCCACCAGGAGATGCGAGGCCTGAGCCCCAGAGAGCCTGGGACCCCCTCACGGTGACACAGTGACTTAGAGGCCCTCCCCCCTCCCAGCCCCACACCCGGGCCTTCGGGGGGTCGGCCTCCTTCGGGGTCCGGGAGCCGTGGGCTCCTCACCCGAGGGCACGAAGATGAGGGCCAGGATGGAGGCGCCGGCCAGCAGCAGGGCGACCACCTCGGTGGTGTGCCGGCCCAGGTAGCTCATGGAGAGGATGGTGAGGAGCTTGGCCGGGATGTCCACGCCGCCGAAGATGACCTGCAGGAGGTAGAGGTTGACGCCGAAATCCTCCACGCCCATGGCCAGGCTGTAGTAGGCGAAGCCGGTGGCGAACCTGCGGGCAGGGAGGCGCCGGTCAGCGCCGGCCGCAGGCTGGGCCTCGCCCCGCGCCGGTCCCCCCGTCACCGGGACACCGGCCGGGTCCCTGTGCCCGACCGCAGGCCGGGCTGTGCCAGTGCCACGCCGAGTCCCAGATCGTGTCTGAGATCCGTTGTGGGCGGGTGCTGGGATCGGCTGGTTATGCCTGACACGGGCCGGGTCCGGGATGTGGTGGCACAGATGCCATCCCACTGCCTCCAGGGCAGGTTGGGGCTGGAGGGCTGGAGAGACCACAGGAGCCGGGGGTGGACATGGTTTCGCCACCAGAGCGGGGCGGTGAGGCTGAGCTGTGCGCACGGTCAGGTGCGCCTCTTCCCTTCCCAGAAGTGGGGGTCCCTTTTGAGGAGTTCGGGGACCCATCGAACCCATTCAGCGATGGCGGATGGAGGAGGCCGGGGCACGGGGAGGGTTTGGGAGGGGCCGTGGAGTGCCCGTCAGAAGACTCGGGAGAAACCCAGTGTCTGTCTGTCCTCAGTCCGCAGGCCAGAAGCCAGCCTGCTCTGCGGGTCTCAGAGGCCAGACCAGGCGTGCGTGCGTGCGTGTGTGTGCGTGTGTGTGTGTGTGTTTTGTGGGGGGGGGGGAAGGGTGACTGGGAGGCACAGCCCTGGGGGAACTGCCCTCTGAAGGGTTTGGAGCATTAGCCCTGAGGGCGGGGGGCGGTGACCTCAGAGGAAAGCAGACGCCGATGGACAGACTGGGGTGGGGGCTGGGCTGGGCGGCCCAGGGGAGGGGCTCCTGGCGCAGCTGCCCTCGGCTGCCCCCCCACCCTGGACTTGCCCTGCAGGAGGCCTGGCTCCTGGCCCGGCGGTGGCAGAGGGACGGGGTGGGGGCGGGGAGGGGCGCGTTACCAGGCCAGGGAGAGACAGAAGGTCACGCGCCGCAGCACGGGGGTCCGGAACAGGTCAGCGACGCTGTAGTTGGCCTTGGCCAAGGAGATCTCCTTCTGCAGGTTGAGTTTGAGCTCCTGGGGCAGCGGGGGAGGAGGGGCATGAGGGGGCTGCTGGCAGGCAGGAGGGAGAGGGCAGGGGCAGGAGGGAGAGGGGCTGGGGCATGAGGGAGCTGCTGGCAGGCAGGAGGGAGTGGGGCAGGAGCAGGCGGGCCCCTGGAGAGGAGCCGGTGAGCAGGGCACAGGAGGCAGAGGAGGGCACAGAGCCAGAGCACAGCCCAGTGCCACCCCCCACCCCCAGCCCCGCCCTACCTCCAGGCTGAGCTTCTCTCCCGCCTCCTTCCTGCCGTTGAAGGCGGCCACCCACTGGAGGATCTTCAGCGCCTTCAGAGACTTTCCCGACAGCACCATCCAGCGGATGGACTCGGGGACCCACCTGTGGCCGGGACAAGACCCGGGGCTCAGCCCACGCCCCCGAAGCCCCTTGAGAGGCCGGGAGAGGGGGGACAGCAGGGCCTAGGGGTTCCCGCACATTCCCTGGAATCGACACCTGGCCGGGCTCTGCACCTGGGCGGCCTGCAGCCACACCCATCCCACTGCTCCCCTCCCTTTCGGGGGGCCTTCCTCTGCCCCCACTGCTGCAGCCGCCTCCGGGGTGTCCTCCTCAGCGGGAGGCTGGGCGTTAGGCCGGGCAGGGGGCCCGGGGGAAGGCCTGGCCTGCTGGCAGCCGCACGGCTGGCCGGTCCTGTCCACCTCCCCACCTCCCTGGGTCCCCGGGGGTTGGGGAGTGATGTTGGGGAGTCTGGTCTGGGTGGAATTCACTCCGGCAGCCCCCGCAGGCACAGGCCTGGCCCGGCTGAGAGGGGGGGGCTTCCAGGGCCTGTTGGGGACCCCCTGCCCCGCCCAGCCTGTGGGTCTGTGTTGGCCCTGACAGTTCTCTCCCTGGGGCTGGCGTGGGCGAGGCTTGTCTCCCGGGGCACCCCCCAGGGCCAGGTTCTCGGTTGCACCAGGTGATCCCGCATCACTCCTCTCGGGCCGCTATTGCTTCCCTTCCTGAGCTCCGGCTCTCTGCCGGGGGTGTCCCCATCTGCGCATGAGCACCGGACCTTTTGGGGCCTCTGACCTGGGCGCCTCGGTTGCCTCGGGTTCTAGGGATCTGAGCTCCCTTCCTCTTCCTACTTCACCTCCAGAAGTTTCCCTCACAGCGCCTCCAAATCATCCCCGGGACCCTCTGTCCATATGGTGAGCTTCCTCTGTCTCTGTCCCCACCCACTAGGGTCTGTCTGTCCTCACCCACTGGGGTCTGTCTATCTGTGGACTCAGCCCTCACGGCCGAGGCCTCCCGGCTCTCTGCGCCCTCGGCAGCCTGGCCCCCTCCTGTCCATGTCCGGGACCCTCCTCCGCTGTGGACACAGCCGCCTGTCCCTCCGGCTGCACCTGAGCGAGGGCCGGCCCCCTCCTGGCAGGGATGGGACAGGGACAGGGACGGCCGGAGTGGCCAGTGCAGTTGGGCCGGGCTTCCGGCGGCTGGGGGGCCTCGGAGGGGTGAAAGGGAGGGGAGGACACGTACCAGGACAGCAGGAAGAAGGCGAAGAAGGGCACGGACACGGCCAGCTGCAGCCAGCGCCACTGCGGGATGAGGTAGGCCAGGCCGGGCAGCAGGAACTGGCCCGCGGTGTAGAAGTAGCCGATCCCCACCGTCATGACGGCCCGCAGCTGCGTGGACATCCACTCGACGTCTGCGGGGGGCGGGGGGAGAGCCAAGGGCCAGGCGCCAGTGAGGGGTGCCCGCCCCTGCCCCCCATGGCCTACTAGATCCGTCTCCAACCCCGAGGGCTCCCTGACCCCCTGTTCCAGATGCTGCCACTGAGGCCGGGGCGGTAGGGCTCCGGCTGAGGACTGTCTGACTCCCAAGCCCTGGCTCTTGGCTGCCTCTCCAGTGGCGAGCGACTTCCCTGGCTTTGCCTCAGTTTCCTCATCTGCATAACGGGGGCCACAGCCCCCCTACGTATGAGCGCCGACGGCGGGAGATGGGCTCCCGGGGAGAGCCGGGCCCCGGGACCGGGCTCCGCATTGGCCGCCGCCGCTGTCACGTCCAGAGGGGGGTCCCCGAGGGGCTCTGCCAAGGCCTAGACCCCCTGGCTCAGCGCCAGGCGGGCCCCCCACCTCCTTCCGCGGGGCTCACTCAGGATCACGGTGCTCAGGGTGACCCCAGCCATGCCGAAGCCACACAGGAAGCGCAAGACCATGTAGACGGCAAAGGAGGGGCTGAAGGCCGCGCCCGAGCCGCTGGCCGCCAGCAGCAGGTAGCTGCCCGACAGGATGGGCTTCCGGCCGAACCTGCAGAGGGGGAGAGGCCGGGTCAGCCGCCAGCCAGCCAAGACCAGTGGCCTCCCGCCCTCCCTTTCCCTCCCCGGTCATGTAACTCCCTCCCCGGACAGGGCCCGGCGTGTAATTGCTCTGTATGAGCACGTTGGCGGGAGAGGGTTTGGTTAATGAGTGATGGCCTCCGGCTTCGCTGTCGGCTCAGGGTCAAGGGGTCGGCCCGTCTCTAAACAGTCCACCCCCCGCCCTCCACCGCCCGGGCGGCCGCCTCCCCGCTGGGCGTGCGGAGGCTGGGGGACCCGGGTCACTAGGGCTGTGGGTCAGAGAGAAGACGGTGGCCCAGAGAGGGTGGGACTCACACAGCAAGGACCGCCTCCCCCTCCCCCAGCTCTCTGCCTCTTTGGGGGGGTCTGTGGGTGGAGCCGAGGGGCCGTCAGCAGGGGTGGCGCCCCCTCGGGGGGCCCCGGCGGCGTCTCACCTGTCAGACAGGCCGCCCAGCACGATGCCCCCCACCAGCGTGCCCGCCATGAACACGGACTGCGCCATCTCCTTCAGCTTGTTGGAGTCGCACACCAAGTCCCACTGCACGGGAGACAGGGGCACCCGCTCAGCCCCAGCCGCCCGCCGCCTGCCGCCCGCTCCCCGGCGCCCCCACCTGCCCGGCCTGACCAGTGCCTGCCTCCCGGGCACCGGGCCTGCTCTGGCTCCGAGGCTTGCCTGTGGCTGTTCGGCCCGGTCCGGGGTTTTGTAACGACAGCAGCCCTCTAGCACGAGTGGCTGGTGGACGACTTACCCAGTCTGCTCGGCTGGCTGGCACCCCCCCGTCTGTCCCCAGTCCCCCCAGCTTGCTGCACCCTCCCTCTCTCACTCCACCCTGACCCCTCTCATCAGCATGGGCCCAAACTCTCTGTCTGACCACATCTTTCCCCCCAGGTCCCTCCACCTCCCTCCCCTGGGCCAGGGAAGCCAGATTGCTTGTAGAAGGCGTAGAATTTGCTATTCCGCCACCTCCCTCTTTTCCTCATCCTGCCTCTCCCAGCCTGGCACCCCCTCTGCCAAGCTGTGCTCCCCCAAGCCACCCGCCATCTTTCCCACCACGTCCAGGGAACCGCCTGCCTTGTCTGCGTAGCCCCTGACCCTGCCAACCGCCCCCTCCAGCCCTCGGCCTCGGTGGGCGCCTTTCCCTCCCTCCGGCTGCCCCACACGAGGCTCTCTCTCCCCCACTTTGCCCAGGAAACGCCCTGGCTCCTCCGGCTCGCGCAGCTGTTTCACGGTGAGACTCCGAACCCCTCGCTCCAGCCCGACGGCTCTTCCGGCCTCGGGACTGGGAGGTTCGGCTGCCGCCTTGACACCCCCTCCCCTGGATGATGGCGGTTTCAGGGGCGTCTCGGGGGCATCTCGGGGTCCGCTTGTCACCCCTGCCTGGAGGCCTCCGGCCCCGTGCTGGCGGCCCCTTCTCCTCCCGCACCCTCTCCCCCACCCTCAGCCCTCCGGCTTCTGACTCGTAGAGTTTCTGGAATCTGGTCCTTCTACGTCCACCGCGGCTCCCGGAGAGCAGGCCTCTGGGTCAGAGCCAGGGCCGATGTGGAGGTTCGTCACGCCCCGGGCACCTCCAGGCCCTCACGCCTTCAGCCCGCACAACAACGTCTGATGGTGCCCGGTCACCCCAGTTTGCAGACCAGGAGACTCAGGCCCCGAGCGGATCTTCCTCCCCCTGCCCGCCTCCCAGCCTGGATCCCAGCCCCTCCCAGCCCCCCTGTCCCCAGTGACCCCAGCGACCTCCGACAGGCCCTCCCATCCGGTTCCTGTCTCGCCTCCGGCACGCACGGGCCTCCTCCGGTCGCTCGGGGTGCAGAGGGAGCCCTGTGAACCCGCATTTGTGCGGCCTCACGCCCGGCCTAATCCCCGCTAATCCCCCGCGCGCACCCTGTGCCCATCTCAAGGGTAATGAAGTGGAGAATCCGATTCGCTGGAAATGCCTCGCAGAATGCTCTGGAAGCGAAACAGAGCGGGGGGAGCACCCCACCTCCCTCTGCTGGGAGTCAGGAAAGAGGGGGCCACCGGGACAAGCCTGCAGGTCCTTCTCTGCCTCAGAGGGGCCCAGCGGGGCCAGCGAACCCAGTGGGTGCCCCGCTCTGGCTGGAGAGGGAGCCGTGGGCCGTGTACATGGCGAGGGGAGGAAGCAGGGGAGAGGAGGGAGTGAGGGGTGCGGGAAAGGCACGCAGGAGCGTCCAGAGGGACTCCCGGCTCTCTGTGGCCTGCTGTGGAAGGCGGGCCCCTCCCTCCCTGATGGTGGGGAGGTGAGGGACCGGAGCACTGGGGAAGCATGTGCTGAAGATGGCGGAGCTGCTGTCACGCTGGGTCCCGGAACGACTGCAGGGAGCAGAGTCGCCCATTGGCCTGAAATGCTCGTCTGAGAACTATCGCACGAGAGAGAGAGAAACACCTCCGGTCAGGGGGTGCAGGAGGCAGCTGATGGATGTTTCTACCTCTCTCTCCCTCTCCCTCCCTCTCTGTAAAAAATCAATAATATATATAAAAAGAAACACCTCTCTATCTTTTAAGCCATTGAGTGATTATTTCGCTCAACCTAGCCTCCCCGATCCACCCCGTCCGATGGAAATCTGATCTCCACGCCCCTCCACCCCCCACCCCGCCCCCAGCCTCCATGCTACCTAGTGCTTTAAGAGAGCAGAGTGGCCGAAACCGGTTTGGCTCAGTGGATAGAGCGTGGGCCTGCGGACTGAAAGGTCCCAGGTTCGATTCCAGTCAAGGGCATGTATCTTGGTTGCAGGCGCATCCCCAATAGGGGGTGTGCAGGAGGCAGCTGATCGATGTTTCTCTCTCATCGATGTTTCTAACTCTCTATCCCTCTCCCTTCTTCTCTGTAAAAAATCAATAAAATATATTAAAAAAGAGAGAGAGAGAGAGAGCGCAGTGTTTGGACTGTGAGAGGGTCCCGGCCAGACCTGCCTGGCTTAGCTTAAGGCCGTCACCCGGCTCCACGGTCAGAGACCAGGTCTGCGGGGCCTTGCTTTGGGCTGTGGCCCTGGGGGTGAGGAGTCTTGAATGCCTGCTGCCTCCAGCTGCTGCCGTGACACTGGGAAGTCCTGGCTGGGCCGGGAGTCCCATTCAGAACCGGCCGCGGCCCTGCTGGCCCCCCAGAGTCTGCTCCCTGGCCACCCCCCTCGCCGCTCTGCTTCACGTCCACCGCCTCCCTGTGTCCTCGGCTCCGGGCCCGCTGCTTCCTCGCTGTCCCTTACCCGGCACCAGAGCCTCGGCCTGGAACACCCTCCCCCCGGGAGCCACTGGCCCGCCCTTCACCTGCTTTACACCTCCGCTCAGATGCTGCTCCCCGAGAAGGCTCTGCCCCGCCATGCTTAGGATGACCGCTCACCCCGCATCGACAGCACCCCCCTCTCCCCCCGCCCCTACTTTCCCGGGGGCCTCCCACCAGCGGGCGCCTGGCCTGTTTTGCTCGTTTCTTTCTCTCCCAACAACGTCACTGCACATTCAGGTAACAAACAGGCGGGGTGTCATCGGGGGTCTGGCTCCCCAAGTTACTCCTGTTGCCAGAACGTGCCCAGCGCCGGCAGTGGCTCAGTCAGTGGTTGTGGAACGGAGTGACCCTCCCACAGAAGAACGGGGGCGGAGTGGGGGGACGGAGGGCCTTCGGGGTGTGGAGATGGGCTGGTGCCTCGGGGTGCGGTCAGGGCACCCACACTCCGAAGGCCAGGCTGCCTCGCGCCACCTGAACGAGCGCGTGCCAGGATGGGGCGCTCCGGGCGGCGAATAGGAAACCCCCCACCCGCCAAGTTAGCCATTGGACCGGAGTCCCTCACCCTCAGCCTGGACGGGGCCTCCGGGAAACGGCCTCCTGGGAACGGGCGGGCGGGGGGTCAGGGGGGGAGCTCGGAAGCAGGAGCGCTTCGGGGTTAAACATTACAAGGGTCTTGGCTGCCCTGGCACCCCGAGTCGCTTTGCAGAGCTGGTGGTAACCACGTGGACTCGGCCGCCCTGTAGACCGGCACCCACCCCTGGGGCTCAGGACGGGGTGGGCAACGAGACGGGCTGGGTGGTGGAGACCTGCCTCCCGGAGGGTCCACCGGGCAGGCTCTCTGCTCCTCCGGAGCTGACTTGGGGTCTCCAGGGACCT
>PVJN01064725.1:0-10440 GCA_004026805.1 Lasiurus borealis
GTGGGTCGGAGCCAGAGTCGGCCCAGTGCCCCGGGGGATGTGGGGGGGCGGGGGGCGGCCTTGGGGAGGAGTCAGAGGCCCCAGGCCCAGGGCCCTGACGCAAGGCCAGGAACTGGGTCACGGCCTGCAGCCTCGGGCGCTGGCACTGGCCGCCCGTGACCCGGGAGGAGCCGGGATGTGGACAGGCAGGGTCTGCTTCCAGTTACTGGGCTCAAGGGGGAAGGCGAGGGGAGAGTGGAGGAGAGGATGGGGGGACCCAGCACTTTGCCAGAGGTACTTGGGGAAGGAGGCCCGGTTGCAGGTTCGAATCCTGGTTGAGTGTGTGTAGGAGGCAACCGATCGTTGTTTTTCTCTCAAATCAATTTTAAGAAAGAAAAGAATTTAAAAGATCTTAACCTCCGGTGCAGATTAAAAAAATAAAAGAAGGAGGAACCGTGATGGAGAGTGCCCCGTGCTGGAGGAAAGCAAAATGGAGCGGGAGAGCCTGGCTGGAGGGGGGGGCGGGTGAAGGGACCCACTTAGCTGGGCAGCAGGAGGCGCCCACAGGAGCTCACCCCGAAAGCTGAGCGTCCCCCAGGGAGAGGGGAGCTGCCTTTTCTCCTTTTCCTTTTATAATAGATTTGCAGAGAGAGAGAGAGAGGGAGAAACATCGAGATGAGAGAGTCATGGATCTGCTGCCTCCTGCATGCCCTCCACCGGGGACCAGGCCCGCCACCCCTGCCTGTGCTCTGATCGGGAATGGAACCGGGACCTCCTGGCTCCTAGGTGGAGCCCGTAGGTCAACCACTGAACCACACGGGCCGAGCTGTGGTCAGGTTTTCTCCCGGACAGGACTGTGCCCCTTGAACCGTGCGTTCGTGGCTGCGTCCTCACGAATAGCCTTCCTGGGGGCTCCAGGGGCAGAGGCAGCAGCCGAGAGAGGTTCTCAGTCCACGGGCGGGTGGGGAATGAGCCGGGCCTCTGGCCTCCACTTCCTCACCCCACTTTCCCACGCCCCTGCCACGGTGCTTTCCGGGGCACGGGCCAGGCCCGCCTGGCACCTGGGCAGACGGTGGCTGTGAGAGTAGCCGGCCCAGCCCAACCCGGCCCGGTAGGCGTCGGTCGCCATGTGGCCGAGCAGAGGAGGAGGGACAATGCCGTGACCTCACCGCACCGATCCAGGTCACACGTCACCCCAGGAAGCCGCGGGGCTAGGCACTTGGGAGGGAGGCAGGCGGCTCACCAGCCAAACCAGGGGGTGGCCTGGCACCTGCCCCACGGGGCAGGGCGGAGGGAAGCTTCTGGAAACGAGGCCGAGCAAGGCAGCAGGCCCAGGAGCCCCGAGCGAGGCCTGGGGACCCCTGGCCACACCTCACTGCGCCCCTCTCTCCAGAAAGGAGCCGCGTGCTCTGGGGGGTAGAGGGCCAATCACAGCAGGAGCTGCCATGCTCCTAAAGTATACGTTACGTCTCTTTTCTTTATTTTTTTTTTAATATATTTTATTGACTTTTTACAGAGAGGAAGGGAGAGGGACAGAGAGTTAGAAACATCGATGAGAGAGAGACATCTATCAGCCGCCTCCTGCACGCTCCCCACTTGGGGATGTGCCCGCCACCAAGGCACATGCCCTTGACCGGAATCGAACCTGGGACCCTTCAGTCCTCAGGCCGGCGCTCTATCCACTGAGCCAAGCCCATTTTGGGTCGTTGTCTTTATTGATGTCAGAGAGGAAGGGAGTAGGAGAGAGAGAATATCCATGATGAGAGAGAATCACGGATCGGCCGCCTCCTGCACGCCACACGCTGGGGATGGAGCCCACACCCGGGCCTGTGCCCTGACGGGAACGGAACCGTGACCTCCTGGCTCACAGGTCGACTCTCCACCCCAGGGAGGAGGCCGGGGAGACGCGGGCTGACTGATGGGGGAGTAATCAGGGATCTGCCCAAGGTCAAGGTCACGCAGACCCAGAAACGGCACGTGTCGAAAGGCGGGAGGAGCCGCCACGGACCACGCCCGCTTCCCGGCCCGGGAACGTGGGAACGAGGCCCGGCGGGGGGTGGGGGTGGCGGCTGGCGGAGCTGGTCCCGGCCGCACATGCCCGTCCTGTGACTCAGCCGCTGGGCGGGCGGGCGGGCCGGGCCGTGGCTGCTTGCGTGTCCCGTCCGATGGCACTCGGGCAAGTGACCTGTTTCGACAGGAACTCGCCGTGGGAATGACACGGCGTCTCTTCTGTCCAAACCCGTCCTTTGTTTTTTGTTGTTTTTTAATTATTTATTTTTAATTTTTTTACTGATTTCAGAGAGGAAGGGAGAGAGAGAGAAACATCCATGATGAGAGACAATCAGGGACAGGTTGCCCCCTGCACCTCCCACCCTGGGGATGGAGCCCGCTACCTGGGCCTGTGCCCTGACCGGGAATCGAACCGTGACCTCCTGGTTCCTGGGTCCATGCTCCACCACGGAGCCCTGTCATCTAACAATACAGATTAACGCAAACACAATACTATTCTTTGCTTGTTGTGGAGAGAGATTTTTTTTTAAATATATTTTATTGATTTTTTACAGAGAGGAAGGGAGAGGGATAGAGAGCCAGAAACATCAATGAGAAACATCCATCAGCTGCCTCCTGCACACTCCCCACTGAGGATGTGCCCGCAACCAAGGTCCATGCCCTTGACCGGAATCGAACCCGGGACCCTTCAGTCCGCAGGCCGACGCTCTGTTCACTGAGCCAAACCGGTTTTGGCATAGAGAGAGATTTGTGTGGGCCACATGGTGTGCAAGCAGGAATTCCTAACCCCTTCTTGGGTCGCCCAGGGACAGGGTGTGGGGGGGTACCCTGGGCTGAGGGTGGGGTGCAGAGCGGGGAGCTGGCCCCCAGCGTCACACCCTCCCCAGCCCCTCACCTGGGTAAACACGGGTCCATCCCCAGGTGTGGGGTTACCGCCTTCCCCTTTTCCCAGAACTAGGAGGTGCCCGGTTACCAGCAGCCCCGAGCGAGCGTTCAAATCCCTGAAACAGGAGACGGGGCCTGGGGTGCTCCGAGCTGAGACCCCAGCCGCTCTGTCCCGTCCCCCCCACTGCCTGCCCGCCTGCCCACCAGCCTGCAGGGCGGCGCTGGCTGCTGCCCGATCCCGCACTCACCCTGGGAGCCGGGCAGGGCGCAGGGCCTGAGCCGGGGAGGAGGATGGGGGCCTGGTCAGCCGGGGCCTGGCGCTGCGTGGGGAGCAGGCGGAAAGGCCCCAGAGCAGCCAGCCGGGGGCTCGGTAGTTGAGTGACAGGCCAGAGAGGGGAAAGGGGGGAGGGGGACTCTGGCCTGCAGACTGAAGGGTCCCACCCAGTTCAACTCTGGTCCAGGGCAAGTGGCTCAGCTGCAGGATCCAACCCAACCCTGGTCCGAGCGCCTGCTCAGACATTAAACCAGGACAGCGGTTCTCCACCTTCCTAAGGCCGCGACCCTTTAAGACAGCTCCTCATGGGGTGGTGACCCCCAACCATAAAATTATTTCTGTGGCTACTTCATTGCTGTCATCTTGCTACTGTGATGAACTATAATGTAAATATCTGATAGGCAGGATGGATTTTCGTTGTTACAAATGAAACATCATTAAAGCATAGGGATTAATCACAAAAACAATATGTAATTGTATATTGTGAAATATTTATTTCTAATTACAAATAAATGAGATTTTGTTTTGAATCGTGGTGTAGCATGGGCAACATTCTTCAAATAACAACAGTAAACTACCTGGCTACACTTTGCTGCACCGAGGAGCAGTGTGTTGGTTCCTAAGACCATGGGAAATAGGTGTTTTCCCATGGTCTTAGGCGACCCCTGTGAAAGGGTCGTTCGACTCTCCAAAGGGGTCGCGACCCACAGGTTGAGAACCCATGAACCAGGAGGTCGCAGTTCCATTCCCGGTCAGGGCACAGGCCCGGGTGGCGGGCTCCATCCCCAGTGTGGGCCGTGCAGGAGGCAGCCGATCCCTGATTCTCTCTCCTCGCTGCTGTTTCTCTCTCCCTCTGCCTTCCTGTCTGACATCCATTAAAGAAGAAGAAAAGGCCGCTAGCACCTGTGCAGGTGCAGGTGCGCCGGTCCCGCAGGTGTGGCTCATGCAGGAACTGCGCTGGCTGGCGGAGAGGGGGCCGTGAGGGGCAGGGAGCGGGGCTGCTGCCACTGCAGGGTCTACCGTCCGGTTCCCACTGAGGCGTGGACGCAGCTCCGTGCGGTTTGCTCTACAGACACCAGCGTCCTGGGGCCCAAGAGCCGCGGGGCCGGGCCAGTCAGGAGGGAGGCCTGCCGATGCCCCAGGAAGACGGGTGAGCCCCAGCTCCCGGCCTGAGCTCCACCCCAAACCGTCCCCGGGAGACCCTCTCGGGGGGACGTGGGCTTGGTTCAGGTGGAGCAGCGGCTCAACCTGTGGGTCGAGACACTTTCACAGAGGTCGCCTAAGACCATCGGAAAATGCAGGTATTTACGTTATAATTCATAACAATAGCGAAATTACAGTGATGAAGTATGGTTGGGGGTCACCACCACATGAGAAACTGTAATAAAGGGTCGTGGCCTTAGGAAGGTTGAGAACCACTGAGGTGGAGGGTCTGGGAGGGATGGAGAGGGGGGAGGCTGGGCCCCCAGCAGGCCTTGGTCCCCAGCCCTGGTCAGGGTGCGGACAGGAGGCCACCAATCGGATCTGCGTGTCTCTCTCCCATCGATGTTTCTCTCTCTCTCTGTCTTTCCTCTTCCCTCCACTCTCTAAAAACCAGTGGAAAGCTCTGGCCGCTGTGGTTCAGTGGATAGAGTGTCAGCCGGCCGACTGAAGTGTCTCAGGTTTGATTCTGCCAAGGACACAGGCCCGGGTTGTGGGCTCCATCCCCGGTGTGGGGCGTGCAGGAGGCAGCCCATCCATGATTCTCTCTCATCACTGATGTTTCTTTCTTCCTCTCCCTCTCCCTTCCTCTCTGACATCAATGAAAAAACATTAAAAAATAAATCAACGGCCCTAACCGGTTTGGCTCAGTGGATAAAGCATCGGCCTGGGGACTCAAGGGTCCCAGGTTCGATTCCGGTCAAGGGCATGGACCTTGGTTGCAGGCACATCCCCAGTGGGGGGTGTGCAGGAGGCGGCTGGTCGATGTCTCTCTCTCATCAATGTTTCTGACTCTATCTCTCTCCCTTCGTGTCTTTAAAGAAATCAATGAAATATATTTTTAAATAAATAAGTAAATGGAGGAACATCACCTGGGGGTGATTTACAGGCGGATAGAGCGACACTAAGGGGCCCGGGGACTTGTAGGGACCAAGGAAGGAAGGCCCTCACGCTGGGCTGGTTCCCCATTGACTGAGGGAGAGGGGAAGAGACAGGGAGAAACATCGATGTGAGAGGGAGACCCGTGGATGGGTGGCCTCCTGCAGGCGCTCGGACCAGGGTTGGGCTGGAGCCTGCAACTGAGGCACGTGCCCTGGACCAGAGCTGAAGTGGGTGGGACCCTTCAGTCTGCAGGCCACAGGTCCTATTCAATGAGCCGCACCGGCTAGGACACCCCTCCCCCCCCCGCCTTTCTCATCTCTCACCCATTACTCCTTCGTGCCAATGCCTGGGACCCGCTGAACAGTGAGTGCTGCCTGTGGGTGTTCAGGACCTGGACCCCCCGCCAGGCAGGGTGCCACCTCCTTCCCCTCCCTCACCCTGCCCAGGGCCACTGCTGGCTCTCCAAGCTCCTTCATCCTCTTTGTGGCTCTTCTCCGCGTCTTCGTTTCCCAGACAGAGGACCACGGAGCAGTGGCCGCTCTCCCAGGCAGAGCGAGGACGGGGCTTGGGTGCTCCCCAATCCTCTCTCTCCCCGCCAACGGGGCGGGAGCTTGTCTGCCTGGGGCTCTTTCCCAGCAAAGGTTTTGTTTTTTTTTCCTTTCTGTTTTTAATGTTTTTTTTTTTATTGACGTCAGAGAAGAAGGGAGGAAGAGAGGGGGAGAGAGAGAAACATCAGTGATGAGAGAGAATCATAGATGGGCTGCCTCCTGCACGCCCTTCTCTGGGGATGGAGCCCACTACCCGGGCCTGTGCCCTGACCGGGAATCGAACCCTCACCTCCTGGTTCACAGGGCGACGCTCCGCCACTGAGCCATGCCAGCCGGGCCAGACCTGTCCAGCTTCAGTTTCACGTTTCTGCCCCTTGAGAGCTGGGCGACCGGGTGTGGGCCTTAGAGAGGTGCCTGCTGGGTAGGGGGGCAGGGGGCCAGGCCGATGGCCTGTATCTCCCTTCTGCAACTCCCAGTCGCTACCTGGGCACCGGCGGCAATGACGTAACCTCAGGCATCTTCCGACTCAGCTGCTCCTCGGGTGGGTCGGCCCCGTGGGCGGCTGGGGAATCCCACCGGTGACAGCCCGTGTCCTTTCCAGCTGACATGGCAGCCAGCGCCCCAGACCGACCCGGGGCCCAGCAGCAGCAGCCTCGCCGCCCGGGGGTGGGTGGGTGGGGAGCTGGGCCCCCCGACGTCACACCCACCCGAACCTCACCTTCACCCGCAGCTGCTGCGGCCCCTTCCCTCCTGACTCATCACTCATCCGGTTTCAGCCGGTGAGTCAAAACGCACCACTTTCATTCAAAATAACCTTCCCCGGGCGGGCGGGCCCTTTCTCTGCTTTTACTGCCCATGTGGTTTCGGGGGAGGAAACCGGCAGAGAGCGGGCGGGCAGGCGGCCGGAGGGACTCCACGCAGCGGCCCCAGCCTTCCCAACGCCGGCCACTCAGGGTCTGGACCCCGGAGGCCGGGCTCCTCGGTGAGGCCCGTGGTGAGGTCGGTGGGAGCCCGAGGGAGCGAGTGTGGGAGCGGGCACAGCCCTGCACCCCGGTGAGAGGCGGGCTCTCTGCCCTCGGAGATGCTGCCCGCACTCCGATCCAAGAGCATCGGGGTCACGGGATGCCTGTGAAACAGGCACCCGGCCTGTGTGGCCCAGTGGTTGAGCATCAACCTAGGAGCCAGGTGGTCACGGTTCGATTCCCGCTCTGGGCACAGGCCCTGGTGGCGGGCTCCATCCCCAGGGCGGGGCGTGCAGGAGGCAGCCGATCCATGATTCTCTCTCCTCATGGATGTTTCCCTCTTTCTCTCTCTCTCTCCCTCTGCCTTCCTCTCTGAAGTCAATTAAAATGTTTTGTTTTGTTTTTTTAAAGGCACATTCCTGAGCCTCTGGCCGCAGCCCAGCTCGGGCCTTGACCAATCCCTCAGGAAGGTTTGGGCCCAGCCCCTCCAAGGGCCTGGACCGTGGAGGGCGGAGAGACAGCCACTCACTCCCGGGAGGCCACCCTCTCTGGGTGCAGGGGGGAGGTGGGTAGGGCTGCTAGACGGAGAGGCTGTGGGAGGGAAAGAGGAAAAGGTGGGGCAGCACCCGGGGGCGGGGGGGGAGTGGCCCCTGACTCCCCAGGGGGACCCCACTAAAATCCCCTGCCGGATCTGAGGCTCCCACACTCTCTCTGGCTCGGGGACCCACACATGGGCATCCCCTCATTGCCTGGTGGAAAACAGCAGTGCCAGACCTGGTTCCGGGGTGTTTCACGGGGTCAGGCCGTGCTCTGGTCACATTGCATTTTATGCTCTTAATTTTTTTTAGAATATATTTTTATTATCTCAGGAAGCTGCGGGGGTGGGAGGGAGGGAAACATCCATGATGAGAGAGAATTATGGATCGGCTGCCTCCTGCACGCCCCACCCTGGGGATAAAGCCTGCAACCCGGGTCTGTGCCCTGACCAGGAATCGAACGGTGACCTCCTGGTTCCTAAGTCCAGGTTCAACCACAGAGCCACACCGGCCGGGCTCTATTTCCTCTTAATGAAGCTTCGATCAAACGTTGTCTGTGAGGTTCTAAAACTCACATATGTAGGAAACCCATGTAGGCAAAGTAAGGGCCCTTTCATTCTTTTTCTTTTTTAAAAAAATATATTTTATTGATTTTTTACAGGGAGGAAGAGAGAGGGATAGAGAGCTAGAAACATTGACGTGACCTGAGAGAGAAACATCCATCAGCTGCCTCCTGCACACCTCCTACTGGGGATGTGCCCGCCACCAAGGTACATGCCCTGGTCCGGAATTGAACCTGGGACCCTTCAGTCTGCAGGCCGACGCTCTATCCACTGAGCCAAACCGGTTTCGGCCATTTCTTTATTTTTAAGTTATTTTTTTTATTGACTTCTGAGAGGAAGGGGGGGAGAGAGAGAGAGAGAGAGACCCTTCAGTCTGTAGGCCCAGATCTGAATTTTAGATTCTGGCTTCTCTGACATGCATTCTGTCTCTGACCTTGGCTTTTCTTTTTAAAAAACGTGCAGTCTTTATTTTTTTCAAAAAACCCTTTATTGCTGAAAGTATTACGTATGTCCCCTTCCTGCCTCTCCCACGGACCCTCTCTATCCTACCCCCACCCTCACCCCAGTCCTTGGCCACCTGTTGTCTGTGTGACCCCTGGACCCCGGTTCTCTGGTTGATGGCTCAGAGGTTTGTGTTCCCTCGGAGGTTCGACCTTGGCTTTCTGAGTCAGGGGGGTGTGAGTCACCTCGGGGTTCCGGGGACAGCCTCGGGGAGGGTCTGCAGTGTCCCCCAGAGCGTGGCTGAGACCGTGGCGATGCGCTAACTCCAGGTATTAGGGTTTGGAGGGAGGCCACGTTTTCTTTTTTCTTTTTCTTTTTTTTAACCGGGGGGTCATCTGTTTCATCTCCCGGACTTTTCCACCGCGCTGGCAGGGCCTCCGGCGGCTCACGCGGTCCCCTTTGAAGTGGGAGTGATGGGAGGTGGAAAAAGGAGGCCTCGCTCATTAGCGATCTCCTGGAGACGGAAAACAGTGGTGCGAACAGTGCAGACGTCAGATTTTCCGGCGATACCCGGGCCGGTGACCTTCCCTCGGGGGAGGGTTTGGGGGAGAGCCAGTGGGGCCCCACAGACAGGGAGGGAGCCGGCTGTGCAGGACCCTTCTCCCCCCCCCCCCCCCGCATCCTGCCCGGGGCCTGGCCCACCGGGCACCTCGCACAGCATCAGGGGGCGCAGAGCTGAGTCTGGAGAGGCTCAGGATGTTTGCCAAGGTCACCCCGGGAGCTGGTGCCGACCCAGAGTCCTTCACGGTTCCAAATAGCCTTTGTTTTTGTTTTATCTTTTTAACATTTTTATTGATATCAGAGAGGAAGGGAGAAAGAGATAGAAACATCAGCGATGAGAGAGAATTGTTGATCGGCTGCCCCTACTGGGGACCCAGCATGCAGCCTGGGTATGTGCCCTTGACCAGAATTGAACCCGGGACCCTTCCGTCCGCAGGCTGATGCTCTATCCACTGAGCCAAACTGGCTAGGGCCTTTTTATTTTTATTTTTTATTTTTTTTTAATATATTTTATTGATTTTCTAAGTAGAGGAAGGGAGAGGGATAGAAAGTCAGAAACATCGATGAGAGAGAGACATCGATCAGCCGCCTCCTGCACGCCCCACAGTGGAGATGTGCCCGCAAGCAAGGTACATGCCCCCAGCCAGAATCGAACCTTGGACCCTTCAGTCCGCAGGCCGACGCTCTATCCACTGAGCCAAACCGGTCTCAGGCCCTTTTTATTTTTTAATGTATTTTTTATTGTTGATAGTTTTACAGATATCTCCCACCCACCCCCCTTTTCTCTCTCTGATCCCAGCTTCCCTCCCTACTTCTCTCTCTCTGTACCCAGCTCCCCTCTCTCCCCCCACCTCCAGGTCTTCACTACCCCACTGCCCGTGCCCATGGGCTGTGCATCTGTAATAATAAAAGCACAATATGCTAATTAGACCGAACGTCCTTCTGGACGAAACTGGCAGCTGGAGGGGACCCCGGGTCCCAGGTGCTGGAGGACGCCAGGGTCCCTGGTGACGGGGTGGGGGAAGGTGGTACCTGTAGCCGGGGGCCGGCAGGCCTGATCCTGCACAAACTCCCTGCACCAGGGCCTCCAGGATAAACACACAGTCACTGGGTGTCTCTCTTCCCTCTGCTCTGCCTGCATCACATGCGTCTGGGAAATTCCCTGCGAAGGGGCACACGGCCGACACCTCCTTTGTTGGGGTCACATGTTCTCTCTTCGGAGCGGGGGCCGCTGGAGTTTCCAGCCTGTGCCACCCACCGACCGAGAGCCACTGTCTGTGTGCACCCCTCTCCCTCCCTGTGGCCGGGGTCTGCCCCCATCATGGGGTACTTGATGGGAGTGAGAGGCGGAGAAAGGACCCCGCAAAGAGACCGTGTTGGGGGGACGGGCCCGCAGCGCCGAGAAGAGTCTCGGAAAAGGGGCGTCGGGCCAGCCAGCGCCCCGGCTCCAAGAATCCCGGGAACGCGGGGCCCGAGGAGGGACACGCACCTCCCGGCCGGGCTGGTTGTCAAAACAAAGCGAGGGGAGACGCGTAGCCCCAAATATAGGGCGTCAGGACCCGGTGTTCCTCGTACACGGGTGTCCATCACGCTGGACAA
>PVJN01064726.1:0-10439 GCA_004026805.1 Lasiurus borealis
CCCGCGCTGGGCCGCCCCGGCCGCTGGGGCCTTTGGTCACATGCAGGCGGCCAAGTGCATAGAAGATGCTGGAACTCTGAAGGCAGGGGAGTTCTGAAACCCCTGCCATGAACTCCCGGGCCCGCTCCACGCACCTTTCCTTTTCAAACTGCTGCCTCCGGGAACAGAAAGTGGGGTGAAAAGGGGGTCTTGCCCAGTCTTTGGGTTTGTAAAAAAAAAAAGTCATTGCACGGGAAATTCCAGAGCGTGGCCGAGCCGCCTGGGAAAACAGGGCCTCTTCCCCGCTGAGAAGAGGGGGAAGTTCAGGGACTAGGCCAAGGTCACCTGCGCAGGGAATGGAGCTCCATGGCCCTTCCTGTCGGATGTGTCAACAAAGCGGGAACCACAGCCACAGGAGGCTCTGGGTGTGTTTGTAGGGAAAACGTCTCCGTTGTCCAACCAGAAGGGTTCTTAAAATAGGGGGGCCTGAACCAAATGTTCACTAGATGCTGTGTGTTGGGGGGACGGGTAATAAGCGGTTTTGATGAAAATAATTCTTTTAAAAGACAGTAATGCCTTGGAAAATCCTTTTTGGCACAAAACAGTCCAGTTGAACAGCATTACCTGTTTGAGGTCAGACATAGGAATGGCTAGAGATGGCTTACGACTGCCCTGGGTTTGTTTTCACTGCTGTTTGATATGGCAACTTGGTCTTTTATTTGATTCTTGATTTTCTCTTTTTCTCTTTGTCAGAATTATCTGAAATATGGATGAACTCTTTCTATAGAATTCCTCACTCTATCCCCTTTAGTTCTCATTTACGGGGTTTTGTAGCAGTACAGTTTGCCCAGTATTTTCTATTTCCTGTGCTATATACCACCCTAGAATTTAGGGCAAAAACCAAAGACTGGGGGTAGGTGGGTGGGACCTTAAGAGAGTCAGCTTGTTAACATGTTAAAAGTAAGCATTGGTGTGCTTCCCCGCCTTTAATGATGGAGATGCTAGGGTTTCTTTAAGGTATTTTGCCTTAAACAATAAAGGAAATGGACTATATAATCTTAACTCGGATGCATCACTTTACACCAAAAAAAAAAAAAGAAAGAAAGAAAGAAAAGAAAAAGAAGCTTGAAAAATAAGGGCCCTTAAAAGAATGATTTAGATTGTTCCTTCAGATTGCCTTCTTCATCTGTGTAGTTCTCACCTTTAAAGGGCTTATTAGTATTTGATATAGAAGACTAAAAATGTGTGTGTGTGTGCTCGCACGTGTCAACGAATCATTTCCATCTGCCCCAGATTGACATGGAATCGACAGAGGTGATGATGCAGTTATTCATTTCCTTAATAGTTTATTTTCGCGGCAGTTGGACTTCTCTGCGCTGGGTAGTTAGTGCCAACTTTGATTCGTGGGGAGATATTTTCTGTTCCTGGAAGTCGCTGGATCGGCTCAGGTCTGCAGCGCCTGCTAAAGCCATGCCTTCCTTACATGGGCTCCAGTTAATAATGCTGAGCTGTTCACCTGGCCAGGAAGAGCATGCATGTCTCTTGCCTGTCTTTGGTGGGTGTTAGAAACAGTATTTTGCAGACTCTCCAGCTACATGACCCCCAAAGGGGTTTGCACCTGATTTAATTCTGCGTCTGCCGGGGGTCACGCCACGTGCTTAATCCCAGGTACAGTCCTGCAGGGCGCGCCTCCCAAGATTCCCTTCTTTCAAGGCGAAGCTATTTATTAAGTTGTCATCACATCATTGGGGAAAATGGGCCCTCCTCCCCCTGGAGATTATTTCTAGGAATATCTTTTACTAGAAAGCAGCATATCTACTCCCAAACTTCAAGCAGGAAAAGAAAGAAAAGGGAAAAAAAAGAACTTAAAAAGAAAACTCCCCCAGATTTCCAGTTCGTACTCTTCTAAGAACCGGTTCGTGCTTTTAAAGTGAATTTACAAAGTCGGGGCTGAAAGCGGTGCTATTGTTCTGATTTCTGAGCGGAAGAATAATGTATTTGTGAAATCGATGGTAAATCTGGGACCTGACAGTAGGAAAGAAACCGGTTCTTTAGGTTGACAGTGAGAAGGGGGGACTGAGCATAAAGGAAACCTCAGACTGGAACCCGGGGGATTTGCAAAGCCGGTGGCAACCCCAGGTTTACGGAGGAGGAAATAGGTCCCAGGAGATTATTTTCTTAAAGCTGCTTAGCTGAACAATGGGTTCTTTCCGGGACCCGTCTTCCTGACCTGGTAGGGTGTACTTCTCCCTCTTTCTATGACGGATTGTTAGAAAGAGCTCTTTTCCATCTGAGGAAATGGAGCTGGCTGCTCATTGGTTGGCCAGGCGAGGAGATGCTTACGTCTACTTCCCACTTCATGCCTCCCCCCCACCCCACGCCCCTTCCTTTGCTGTGTTACGGTAAATCCAACTATTTACCACTCCTTCACAAACACGCGTGCTTCCCCATCTCCCCACCTAGCTCATTCTGCCTCTCCTCCCAACCGCTTCTTCCACCATCCAGTCTCAACCACCCTCCCCCTCCCACCGCTGCATTCATAGAGGTCTCTCCTGGTATCTCCTATGTCACATCACATTCTCCTCTGTACTGTACACAAGTCCTCCCTCCCTTCCTTCCTTCCTTATTCCCTTCCTTCCTTCCTTCCTTCCTTCCTTCCTCCCTCCCTCCCTCCCTCCCTCCCTCCCTTCCTTCCTTCCTTCCTTCCTTCCAGTCTGTCTTTCTTTTCCTCTCTTCCTTCCTTCCAATCTATCTTTGTTTCTCTTCCCTTTTTTCTTTCTATGAAAATAACGTATTTCAAATTGATTGCTCGGTGGGTAACAAATAACATGTTCAAAATAAAATAGAAAAACGTAAGGCTGCATCACTTACCGTGTTACTGGGTGAAACTTATTTCCATTTGACATATGCGTATATATACAGTGTGCTTTTCTACATGAATGCATGCATACATTTATACACATCGCCTGCTTACATGCCTGTACAAGGTTACCATGTAAAATGGTCTTCGTTTTTGTTCCAGTAAAACGGTCTTAGTTTCTTATTGTGCATCCTGGTCAGAAAAAATGAAGACCGTTTTACTGGAACAGAAATTGTGTTGTAGCATATTTATTGTGTCATGTTTTCTTATTGAGCAATGCTACATACCCTACACTGTTGTGGGTGCCTGGGATATATATCAGCTTACTGGGGGGAGGGGTGAAGGGGTGAGAAGAGGCAGTAAAGGTGATCACTTAGTCTGAGGGAGATGGGGTGAAAGAGAGGGTAGTAAGCAGCCCCAGAGGGGAGTGAGGAGCCCCAGACCAGGGCACTCGGCCATTGGGACTTTGGCTTGGTGACTCTTTGTTGCTGCCTGTATGGTCACTTGGGCCCATTAATAGCCCTCAGGAAAGCAATTCGCCCTAAGTAGAGGACAGTCAGACACCCACCACTCAGCGGGGAATTCCCTTTCCGTTTGGCCTCCTGCTCTGGGCAGGAGCCTGTGTCTCTGGTGGTCCCTGAGCAGAGCTGGCAGCAAACATACTTACAGGTGTCCCGTCAATACATATGGAGTGCCAAGACCGGTGTGGCTCAGTGGATAGAGCGTCGGCCTGTAGACTGAAAGGTCCCAGGTTCCATTCCGGTCAGGGGCATGTACCTTGGTTGCGGGCACATCCCCAGTGTGGGGCGTGCAGGAGGCGGCTGATCGATGTCTCTCTCTCATCGATGTTTCTGACTTTCTATCCTTCTCCCTTTCCTCTCTGTAAAACATCAATAAAAATATATTAAAAAATAATAAACAAATAAATAAATATGGAGTGAAGTGGGGTTGGAGATGGGCCCCACTCTCCTGCATGACTGTACCAGAATATATCGAACATTGGCTGTGAGTCAGCTGCTCTTAGACACGGAGTTAGAATCAACAGGTCTTTCAGAAGCTTCCCGACTGGTCTCCTTCAGAGTCCGCACAGCAGGGCTTTAGAATTCTTCTAGGCACGTGAGAGCGGGAATGCTTCTCGTGGCCGGTCCAAGTCTCTGCTGGGATGAGGTAGCCTGAGCGTTTAATAAATATTCATACATAAACGCTGCTCTCTGACTGGGCCCCCCTAAACCCATTTCACACGGGTAACTCCCGATCACCAGTCTCCGGCAGCTGCGTGTGTTGCACATTTATTTTGATTAACTGTAAAGAGAAAAGGCTTCAGGTCCTGGTTCTTAGTCTGGATTAGTCCTCTAAGGCCTTAGGCGTCTGTTTCAGGAAGGAATCCGGGCGGCATTCGTTTGCCGTGCACCCTGGTTGTGGGGTCGGTGGCATGGGGTTCAAGGAGTCGGGGAAGCTGAGCGTGCCCACTGTGAGGACCACAAGCAGAAGATTTATTTTATTTTTTTGCTCATCCTCACCCCAGGATATTTCCCCATTGATTTTTAGAAAAAGTGCAAGGGAGGTGGGGAGACAGAGGGAGAGAAACACCTTGATGTGAGAGAGACACATCCATTGCTTGTCTCTCCCGCACGCGCCCCGACCAGGGCCGGGGATCCAGCCTACAACCAAGGTACTTTCCCTTGATGGGGATTGAACCCGGGACCCTTCAGTCCGCGGTGTAGCCACGGTGCCAAACCAGCTAGGGCAGGAGTCACTTCCCGCTTCCACTCAGTCACCGCTCGGAGCGGCGGGTGAGCAGAATGATGACGGGGTTGGGGAATTTCAGTCCCACTTACAGAAACTGGGGGGGAAGGAGGAGACCGGGTCAACCCGCCACGCCAGGAAATGTGCAAATATGGCCCGATGGCTCCCAGCCCGGCACAAAAGGCCCTCATTCATCTGCCCCCACTGACCACGAGAGCTGTTTCCAATCAAAATTTCCTGTTTCCTCCCGGCCACATCGGCCCGTTGTTTGCTTAGAGAAAACCAGGTACAAAAGTGACATTGTATTCCCATTGTGTTTTCAGTGTCTGGCGGCATCTGCGCCTGCCGGGGAATGTTTTTAAAAACCCGTCCTTGGCGTTTTCACACCGCCCAGCACACATACATTGAGGGAAAAGTCATATCCTGGTGGCCCGGTAGAGACCTTCAAAAGCCAGGTCTCGAGTGAGGCAGCATGTACATAATTTCTTTCATAGTTTGAGGGTGTATTGTTATATATATATATATATTTTTTTTTTAAGGATAGAACCTCTCCTGTTCATTTCTGTGTGTCTTAGTTCTCTATGATGGCATCTGAATGAAAGAAAGCTCATTTTTAAGAACTGGTTATTTCTCTGTGTATATGTCTTGGGGATGATACTGGTAATCAGTCCATGTGCCAGAATCAGTCTGAGGAGTATGAATTAATATGCGTTCAGTGCTTAGGAGGGGCCTTGCACGTGACAGGCACTCACTAAAAGTTAGCTGTCGATAAAATCGTGGCGAGGCATCTGGGAAGGCTGCCCGGAGGAGGTGGCCTTTGGGCTTAGCTTTGAAGGACGCGGAGTGACAGTTGACCTTGAGAGGACGGGAAAGCGTGTCGGGCCAGAGCAGTCACCGAGATGTGTGGGAAAGATGAGCACCGAGTTTACTTTGGCTGCGATGCCGAGGCGGACCGGGAGCTGGGAAATTAGGTTGGATGCCGCATGAAGAGGCTTGACAGCCGCACGGAGGTGTTCAGACTTGACTTTCTAAGCAGTGGAGTTCCAGGAAGTTCGTTCGAGACAAGATCAAAACCGTAACTTAGGAAATCTGATGAGCCGGGGCTGGATGGGTCCTCAGAGAGGAGAGAAGTGGAGACCTAGAGTTTTAGTTCGGAGACCGGAGTGAAAGTAATGGCTAGGTCAGGAGGTGAAATTAGAAGGGGTGTTCCCAATCTGACTTGGATGTAGACATTCGTGCATTTCTTACTGAGTATGATTTTTGGAAATTTTTATTTTTTCTTTAAAAAAAATGTTTTTATGGATTTTTTAGGGCGAGAGATAGAGAGAGAGAGAAACATTGATGAGAGAGAGTATCATCAATCGGCTGTCTGCTATGCGCCTCCTCCTGGGGATGGAGCCTGCAACCCGGGCATATGGCCTCCCGGGAATCGAACCAGTGACCTCCTACTTCCCGGGTTGGTGCTCAACCACTGAGCCACACCAGCCGGGCGAGAAAATTTTATTTTAAAAAACTTCGTACTTATATTGGATTATTTACCATTTTCTCTGGGTAGTAATTGGAAAGGGGTGGGAGTGAAATCAATTAACTAGCCTTAGTTTAAAAATCAGTAACTTTTTACAATGTTCACCTTTTTTATTATTATCCTGATTTCTACAGAAACAGCAGGTTAAGTTCTCCTTGGTTAGGCAGCCTCAGTTTTCACGCAGGGACATTTTCCAGTGTAAAATAGATACGGGCTTATCTCTTTCCCATGGTTTCCTATCTGTAAAAGCAAGACAGGTTCTCATCCCTGTTCGGGTCAGGAAAAGGAAGGGCAGAATCACTGCATCTGCAGTTCTTGAATGTGCTGCCTTTTATTCCGCTTTCTGCTGGGCAGGCAAACCCTCACCTGTTCACATCACTTTTTCCTAACCCGGTTGCTCTAGGAAGAGCGGCGATTTAGACACCATCCTTTCTCCATCAGTTTCTGGTCACTGGGGACCATTTCGTGTTCTCGGCGATGGAAAATGAATAAGAGAGTGGCGAGACAGCAATAGGCATTTATGAGTCCCCGAAATCGCACGGGCCCTTCAGTGAGTAATATATGTGACAACACTCTGTAATTTGTAAAGCATTACTCGTCCATAAATAAATGTCAAGGTTTTTTTTTTTCAGCAAAACGGTACCCTGTATCTTTCGTGCCTCTTGGCATAAAGCCATTTTAATAAGAACATGGGGACGTGCTCTAAACATGTGGCAGTGTTGGCTGGTGAACTGTGTCTAATTAAGGCTGGCGGGGTGTGTGTGTGCGTGCGTGCGTGTGTGTGTGTGTGTATGTGTGTGTGCGTGAGTGCGCTGTGACCTGGTGTCATGTCTGAACATAGCCAAAAACCGTGGCCATTGAGAATCTCTAGTCACTCACCACTTGAAATACTAAGAAAACAAGAACATTCACTTTTGAACAATCTGTGGTTCCATGACGAACTATCTGCTCACCAGAAATAATCTCTGACCAGTCAGAAACCGAGTTATTTAAAATATTTTCTAAAAACAAACAGCTCCTCTTTCTTGCCATGTCTGTCTTTGAGCGGGGGCCGTGGAGATAGAGAAAAGGGAATTTCCTCATTCTTTAAAATAAAACGTGGAGCTGCTGCAGGGTGCCCCAAAAAATGTATATATATATTTGAATAATTCTAAAGGCAGTGTTTAATTAAAATACACTTCGTTTTCAAAATATGATAGGATCTTCAGAAAAGTATGTGTACGTTTTCTTGGGACACCGTATATTTTTCCAGCAATATCGTTTTCTAGAAAGTGTTTATTTTATGATTTTCTTTAAAGCTTTCTTAATTTCTTTCTGAGATAAGATATGGGTATAAATACAAGAAAAAAAAAAGTTAAGCCCAGATAATTCCCATTGGACAGTTCTATTTGTTCTTCTATGCAGTGCAAACGTAGAGCTTATGTCCCTTTATCCTTCAGCCCTGAATCTGGTGTTTGATGCTGCTGCTTTTATAATAAAATATTCATGTTTGCCGTGTTGATTTGTCCACTCTACTGCCATAGTTGTCCTTGCTGGGCATTAACTAACTTGTCAGAAGAAAGCAGGTTGTTTTTTTCTTGGGACCACTCAGTAATGACATTCCTCTCTGCTTTCGTGAATCTGAGAGTTCACACTCACCTCTCCTTAAAGGCAAGGAACTCTGGAAAGAATAGACCCCAAATGCTTGGAAACCATTAAGCTACCCTGCAAAAATAAGGCATATACTTCTCCAAGAGGGGCTCCCGTCTGGCCCAGAGGAGGGATGCTGAGTGAAGGTTTGAATGTGGAATAAACTTAAATAATATTGAGACAACTAAAAATGAGTGAATAGCCTTAGATACCTCAGTAGTCTGGTGGCCTGGTGAAATGAAGGTGGGGAGAACTGAAAGAATATTCTTGCCCTGGCCGGGGTGGCTCAGCTGGTTGGGCATCGTCCAGTGTACCAGGAAGTTGCCCTTTTGATTCCTGGTAAAGGGCACATGCATTCAATCCCCAATGGCACGCACACAGAGGGTGGCCTATGGATATTGGGCGTTCACATTGATGTTTCTCTCCTCCTCCCTCTCTCTAAAAGGGGGAAGGTCAATGGGGAAAAAAAGGAGATTATGTACTACTATATCTAATGCTTTAAACCAGTGGTCGGCAAACTCATTAGTCAACAGAGTGACAAACCGGCTTGCAAGCCGCAGTTTGCCGACAAATGCTTTAAACAATAAAAGAAAAATAAATAAAATCAACCATGTTAAAAAAAAAAAAATTAATAATAATAATAAAGGAACCCTGGTTGGCGTGGCTCAGTTGGCTGGGCATTTTCCTGTGCACCAAGGGGTTGCTGGTTCAATTCCCGGTTGGAGCACATTTCCTTGTTTCTAGCTACACATCCCCAGTGGGGGGCATACACGAGGCAGCCTATGAGTGTACTCTCTCATCAGTGTTTCTCTCTTTCCCTCTTCCTCTCTCTCTAAAAAATCAATTAAAACATTTCTTTTTAAAGAATATTGGCTGGCCAGTATAGCTCAGTGGTTGAGCTTCAACCCATGAACCAGGAAGTCAGTGTTCAAGGATTTTCATCGTTGATATTTCTCTTCCTCTCCCTCTTCCTCTCCCTTCCTCTCTCTGAAAGCAACAAAAACATGTTTGTTTGTTTTAAAAGAATGCTTGTTGTGCAAGCAGAGACACTCGGGCCTTCGCCCTGACCTCCTACGTGAGCCAGGTTTAACAGAATTGTGACCGCGTCCTTGAAAGAGTTAGAACATCGCAATGCGTCAGTTGCACTTGGCCTGTCTGTTTATCAAAACTATCTACGTTCTACAAGATGTTAATCCCAGGGGAATAAAAGCTGTGTTGGGCATTGCAGCCTCCCAGGATTGTGGGCTTTGTGAATGAATGCCCCCAAGTCATCCGACAGCTGGGCCTCCTCCTGTAATTGCATCTAAAGACCCAGTTTGGTTCAGTGAATAGAGCGTCGGCTTGCAGACTGAAAGGTCCCGGGTTCGATTCCGGTCAAGGGCATGTACCTTGCTTGTGGGCACATCTCCACTGTGGGGCGTGCAGGAGGCGGCTGATCGATGTCTCTCTCTCATCGATGATTCTGACTTTCTCTCTCCCTTCCTCTCTGTAAAAAATCAGTAAAATATATTAAAAAAAAAAAAAAAGACCCGTTGCCCAGTGCCTGGGGCTTCGTGTGCATGCCACCAGGTGGCTGAGGTCAGGCTGGTGCTCTTCCGGGTATCAGGTGTCCTTAGTGGCCTTCTGTGGATGTGGAAAGTAAGCCACGCTAGGCCATAGTCATTAGTAACCGGAACAGAAGCAGCACAGGGTATAACCTAGGGCTAGGACCTCCCCTGCTCCCCCACCCCCACCCCCAATCTCCTTTTTAAGGAAAGATGGATACTTATATGCATTTTTTAAAGGGTGGGAAGATGCACAGAATTTTAAATCATTTGAATTAAGGGGACTTGCGAGCTTATTTGTTACCAATAGACACCCATGTTTTGCTTGTCAGACTATATCAGAGCTATATTAAGGAAGAAAAAGCATCCTGCGGTACATGTGACTTACCCTCTTTGTTTTCTGTTCTGTTGCAGAAATTGAAGCCAAAGAAGCTTGTGATTGGCTACGGGCAACAGGTTTCCCCCAGTACGCGCAGCTCTATGAAGGTGAGCCGGGAACACCATTTGTAAAAACGTTAGCACAGCCCCAGCCAGTTTGGCTCAGTGGATAGAGCCTTGGCCTGCAGACTGCAGGGTCCCAGGTTCGATTCCAGTCAAGGGCACTTGCCTGGGTTGAGGTCTCAATCCCCAGTAGGGGGCATGCAGGAGGCAGCCAATCAGTGATTCTCTTTCATCATTGATGGTTCTCTCTCCCCCCCTCCCTCTCTCTCCTCCCTTCTCTAAAATCATATTTTTTAAATGTTAGCATAATCATATCCTTGGTTAATAATTATGATTGATCTATTATTTACTCTCAGACAGTTTATTATATACTTAGTCATTTCCTTCATTTAATAAAACAATATAGCAAGCACCTAAGACCCCCACCACTCAAAGCAAAAGCTAGGATCTTTTTATTTATTTTTTATTAGTGTGTTACATGTGTACATATCTTGCCATTGCCCCCCCAGCCCCGCACACCCTATCCTCATGCATTCCCTAACCCCCAGTGTCTATGTTCATTGGTTATGCTTATCTGCATGCATACAAGTCCTTCAGTTGATCTCGTATCTACCCCACCTCTCCCTAACGTTCCCACTGTAGTTTGACAGTCTGTTTGATGCTTTACTGCCTTGGTATCTTGTTTTGTTCATCAGTTTATAATGTTCTTTATTGA
>PVJN01064727.1:0-10439 GCA_004026805.1 Lasiurus borealis
TTCGCCTCGGCGGCTGCAGACCGCCGAGCACCTACGAGGTCGCATCACTACGAGGCCCGCCCCTTCCTTGGGGTCGCGAGCGCAGAACGCATCGAACGCAGCCAATGGGCGGCGCGGCAGCCTCGCCGCGGGAGGTTCGATTGACCCGGCCTGGCGGGACGGGGGAGCGGCGGCGGCTGTTAAACGCGCGCTTTAGGAAGAACCAGATTAAGCCGGCGTGCCGGGGGCACCTTCGTCTCAGCCGTTTTTTTTTAGCCCCCCCTCTGGGGTGGCCCTCCCGAGCCTGGGGGTCTTTTCCTTGCCCTGCCTGGACCCCTGCTCCGGACCCCTCCCTCAGCCCGGCCCTCGCATCTGCGTTCCAGACCTGGGAAACTCCCTTCTCTGGCTGGGCTCGGGCGCCTCGCCTCCCCCGGTCCCGGATTTCACCCCAGCCTCTCTTCCTGGCCTGTGATTCTCACCCCAGGCTCTCTCCTGCCCTGTAATTACCCTTCCCTCACCTTCCCCCCCTTAACTACTTCCTTTCTCCATGCCAACCTGAGGTCATCTTACCGACTCCACTCTGCCCAGCCTGCCCTCCGGCCTCGGCTAACTTGGCCGCTCAGGTTTGCGCCCAAACCCCAGCCACGGGCTGAACCCCCTTCCATCCACATCCTCTTTAATTAGATTCGTTCTCGCTAATGTAGCAGCAGGCCGCTCTTTACTGGCTCTGGTTCTGCATTTTCAGCTTCTGGGGGTGCCTTTGTCTTTTTGGCTGATGGGTACTTCATATTGATGCTCCTGGGTCTAGGATGGTAAGTTGAGGCTTAGGGGAGACTGGATCCGATGGGCTCAGGCTGCAGGATGCATGCCCGCGGGTGCTCAGTGTCCCTTCTCTCTTTTTCAGAGGAGGAGCTTAGCTCCTAGCCAGCTGGCCAAGAGGAAACCGGAAGGCAGACCTTCTGACGATGAAGATTGGCAGCCTGGGGTAGCGGTGAGTATTTCTGCCCTCAAGTGAAGAGAAAAGGTGGGGATGCAGGAGGGTTTGGGGCAGAGAGGAATCCTGGGCTTGGTTTCTGGGCTTACAATGGAATGAACCTGATGACCGACCTCCAGAGGCCTCTTTTAGTCAACTTTTCATGAGTGCTTACTATGTATCAGGCATTGAACATAGATACTAGTAAATAAAATGTTCTCAAGTGCTCACTAGCAGCTAATATAGACTCAGTTTTCCCGAGGAAGGAGTATTCCAAAGCAAAAGAGCACAATGAGTTGGGTCCTTTGGCCGCCTTGATAAAAAAAAAAAGTGTTCCCCAATAACTAGCAGCCTATCCTTTTGCTTTTTGTCCCTATACCCAATGTCACAAAATAGTGGAATGTGCTGGGTCCACTTTAGAATCCTGAGTTCACTTGGGCCTAGACCGGAGGGGTGGATCCCCTCCAGTCTCTGCTAATGCTCAAGTATAGTATGTCCAGCAGTGAGCTGGGTCCTGTGCTCTGCTCCCTCTTCCAAAGCTTCCGGGGGCTGGCTGTAGGTAGGATCTGTGTAAACCAAAACCAACAGGACAATGCAGCATTACCTTCAGAGAGAGCAGTTCAAGAAGTCAGGGCGTGACCACTGGAACTTTGAAGGAAAAGATTAGCTAAAGAAGGTCTAGAACAGTGGTTCTCAACCTTTCTAATGCCGCGACCCTTTACTACAGTTCCTCGTGTGGTGGTGACCCCCAACCATAAAATTATTTTTGTTGCTACTTCATAACTGTAATTTTGCAACTGTTATGAATCGTATCTGTGTTTTCCAATGGTCTTAGGGGACCCCTGTGAAAGTGTTATTTGACCCCCAAAGGGGTCGTGACCCACAGGTTGAGAACCGCTGGTCTGGAAGGCAATTTTGGGTAAGGGCAGTTGGTGAGTAAAAGCATGTAGAGCAAACATGTCAAACTTGATGTAGGGAGAGGGAAGGGCCTGGCGTTTCTGTTTCTGGTGTAACTTTCTATGATCACCGAAGCTTCAAGTACCTTGGCAAGCTGGTACGAGTGGGCTCTTGCCTGATGGCTCGGAGGGCTTGCTCTGTAGTCGCACTGCTGGTTTATGGTGGGGCACATAGGCTGCCCCTTGCCACTTGCCTGGGTCTCAGACTTGAAGTTGGGCAGCCCTTGGTGCAGCGGGGTGATAAATGGTGCTGTCTGCTCTGGCGGCTCCTGAAAATGTTTTTGGTGTTGGGGTCCTCACTGCCATGATGTGAACTGACTGGAGAGTGGTTTTAGGCACCTGAATTTGGGGACTGCTGTGCTCTTGTCTCTCCTTTGAGAAAACTCAGGGATGGAAGCAAACAGTTGCTCAATTACTCTTTGAGCCTTTTAGAGTGAAGATTTGGGGTTACATGATTCCATGTTGCTGGTGGACTTGCCCTTCTCAGGCCCACTTCATTCACCTCTTTCAGTGCCCCATCTCAGATTAGGCATGTTCTTTAAACTCATTAAGCTCCAATTTTCACCTGTTAAACAAGGACAATACATATTTAACATCGGACCACTGTGAAAATGATATATGGGAATAAGTGTGATGAGTTTTGAACAGGGTCTGGCACTTAAGTGTGTTAGTCAAATTTAAAAGTAATTTTATATGTTTATTTTTAGAAAGAGAGAGGAGGGGAGAGGGGAAGCAGGAAATGTTGATTTCTTGTTTCACTTATTTTTACATTCATTGGTTGATGCTCTACTCAAGGATCCAACCCAGAACCTTGGTGTATTGGGACCATGCTCTGACCACCTGAACTATCCCGCAAGAGTTTAAAATTACAAAGCATTTTAAATGTTAGTTGCCATTGTGGTATTCTAGACTTCACCTTTCCCGTTACTCTCTCCTAGACTCCTAAGAAAAGGAAATCCAGCAGTAAGACCCAAAGCCAGGAGTGTTTCCTGTCTCCTTTTCGGAAAGCTTTGACCCAACTAACAAATCGACCACCCTGTCTGGACAGCAGTCAGCATGTAAGTCAGAACCACAGCCTGCCAATGTATATGCCTCCCTGTTGAGTTGCCTAGGGAGGCTCCTACCCCTGAAGACACTAGTCAGCGGACAGACTTTGGTGGGGACTATGGGCCTGCTCACAGTTCTGGGGGACTGGAAGAGGCTTGGCTTCTTTTCCTTAGAGAGTGTGCTGATTTGGAGTCTCCTTTTTAAAAAATATACACATTTGTATTAATTTGAGAGAGAGAGGAAAGGAGAGGAGGGATAGAGAAACACCATTGTGGAGTCCTCTTCTTTTATAAGTACTTAGTCACCAGATAGGTGGCTCAGGTTCCTGAGGACATGAGGATGCAGGAGAAAGAAGGCCATGGCAGGGCATTGGTTCATCTCTGACTCTGCATATGGTTTTAAGAAGTACCAGAGTCCTACAGCTTTCATGTGTTTCATGTAGTAAAATCAAATGTAATCATCACCATGGCAGGTTTTATGCATTATCTTGTGTAATTCTCATTTTTTTTAAGATGAGGAAGCTGAGTCTTGGAGGGGTTTACTTGTCCAAAGTTACAGTATAACTTAGTCAGATCTGCCTAGCTCCATCCAAAGCTTTTTTCACCAAATTTTCTGAGAGATTGATGTTGAGCTCTCAGAATTTAAGTAATTCCCCTCCAACCACACCTGAGTTTGTGTTAATGAGATAATTTTGTAAAGCACCTAATTTTGGGGCTAGTTGCCAGGAGAACCAACCCACCAATGAATGGCTAGTGCTTAATCATGCCTATGTAAAGAAACTTCTATAAAAACCTAAAAGGTCAGGATTTGGAGAGCTTCCTGATCTCAGAGCAGCTGGGAAAACAGCACTGCATCCATGTGTGGGGAAGTGGAGCACCCCAAGTCCCATAGATACAGAAGCTCCTGTGCTTGGGAACCTTCCAGACTTTGCTGTATTTCTTCATCTGGTTGTTTACTCATATTCTTTAATATCCTCTGAGATAAACAGGTAATCTAGTAAGTAAACTTTTTTGAGTCTTTGAGCTGTCCTAGTAAGTTAAACCCAAGGAGGGGGTTGTGGGAACCTCTAAAGCAGTGGTTCTCAACCTTCCTAAGGCTGCGACCCTTGCATACAGTTCCTCATGTGGTGGTGGCCCCCAGCCATGAAATTTTGCTACTGTTATGCATCGTGATGTAAATATCTGCATTTTCCGATAGTCTTAGGCGACCCCTGTAAAAGGGTCGTTCGACCCCCAAAGGGGTCTCGACCCACAGGTTGAGAACCGCTGCTCTAATGTATAGTCAGACAGAACCACCTGCAATGGTGTGTGGAAACAGTCTTGTGCAATCTTTTTTTCAAAATATATTTTATTGATTTTTTACAGAGAGGAAGGGAGAGGGATAGAGAATTAGAAACATCGATGAGAGAGATACATCTATCAGCCGCCTCCTGCACACTCCCTACTGGGGATGTGCCCGAAACCAGGACACATGCCCTTGACCGGAATTGAACCTGGGACCCTTCAGTCCACAGACCAACGCTCTATCCACTGAGCCAAACTGGTCTCGGCAGTCTTGTGAAGTCTTAATCTGATCCTTTCTGTGTGTAGATAATATCAAAATTGAGTTACATTGTAGGCCACCCAGCCCTGGCAGGAGTGATTCATTTGGTTGTAGTGTCATATGGTACACCAAAATGCTGCAATTTTGATCCCAGTCCGGGCACATACTTAAGTTGTGGGTTTGATACTTGGCCTGTTGGGTGTGTATGGGAAGAACCAGTTCATGTTTTTGTCTCACATCAATGTTTCTCCCTTCTTCTCTAAAAATCAATAAAAATGTATCCTCTTGTGAGAATTTAAAAATAAATTGTAGCCCAGCCAAGAGGTCACGGTTCGATTCCTGTCAAGGCACATACCTGGGTTAAGGACTTGATCCCCAGTAAGAGGCATGCAGGAGGCAGCCCATCAATGGTTCTCATTATTGATATTTCTGTCTCTCTCTCCCCCTCTCCCTTCCTCTCTGAAATCAATGAAAAAATTAAAAAAAGAAAATTGTAAGACACCCATGTGGTGCTTGATTGTGAAAAACATACATGTAGAGTCAAAAGTGAAGCAGTGTAGTATTGAGAGTAGAGGACACACATACAGGAGTGTGCTTTTCCTTTACAGGGAGATTTTGAAGGAAAAAATGGGAATCTGTTTATGAGAATATGTAATGGAGGTTATTTGTGCACTTAGCAAACATTTAGAAATATTTTTATGTGATAAATGTGAAAGAATACATATGTGACATCCTATCTAATAAAAGCCTAATATGCTAAAGATATGCTGAGGCCACTCAACCTCTGGCTATGATGTGCCCTGACCACCAAGGGACAGATGCTTCAACCTGTAGGTTAGCTTGTGAATGGGGTCTGGCTGATTGCAACTGAGCCAGAAGGGTCAGACATGCCCTGAAGACCTCCCGCAGTTCCTCCATGGCTGGCCAATCTCCCGTATCTCTCCCCAGCCCCGACTATGCACTGGTGGGGTCCCTTGGCCTGGCCTGCAGCCTCTCGCAATCTGGGACCCATCAGAGGGTGTTGGAGAGCCAGTTAAAGTCCAATCCCACAGGGGGAGTGCTAAGGATGTCTGACTGCTGGCTTAGGCCCATCCCCCCTTTTCCCATCCTCAGAGGTAAACCACGATCTTGAATTATGTTCAGCACCTCTTGCTTTTTGTGTTAGTTTAACCATATGTATTAATTCAGTAAGTTTATTTATTGAGCTATAAAAAATGATATGTATGTTACTGGTCTAAAGGAGTCTGTTTCCTTGTGTGCATCAAAGCTCAATGAAACACGAAGAGGAGCTTACAGCAAAGAAAATAAGGATTTATTAGTTTAAGAAATGGCCCATATCTGGAGTCACAGATGAATTAATGCTTATAAGCCTGGCTACATTGGGGAAATATCATTAATCATGATGACTAATCGAGTTAGGGTTGTGGTCTCTGCTGATTGGTCAATGCTAGGATAGAGGGTGGTTGTCAGCCATGGCACCAGTTTGTCTGGTTTCCCTGTATTTTGGGGGCCTGGAGCTGAAACACAACAGGCTTAGATATTGTCTCTAGTTTGACTGAAACTGTCTGTGCTGGTCAACAGAACCAAGGCTGTGTTCCCAAGATTATTTAATTCTGATCAGAATCTCATTGTCCTGCGGGTTTAATGATTAAGGGAGTAGACATGCAAGGAAGAAGGATACTGGATGAGACCAGTTTGAATCAGAAGAAAAGAAAGGAGAAAAGATATATTAAAGAAATTAAGTTTCTACATGGTTACATGTAGTCCTCTAGGACTTTTCTTTCAGGATTCATTCAAGTAACGGACAGTAAGTGCAGGTGTGGAGGGAGTATGCAATAGGGTCTTAACCGTCTGGAGGTTGGTGAAGACCCGAATCTGAGGGACATACTGATTAGAGTGAGTCCTGAAGGACATGAGAAGCCAGCCAGGTAAAGAGAGTGAGGCATGATCTAGATGGAGGGAGCGACCTGTGTGAACGCAGTGGAGGAGGAGCCTCTTGGGGAGGAAAAATTTTCCTCTAGCCTAGGTTCTTCTGGCTGGCCTAATAATCAGATTGTCATGAGACAGATTAGCAGGCGAAAATTTAAAGCTTAATAACATACAATCATATGAATACCTCCTGTGTACATGGGAGAGACCCAGGAAAACTGTATAACTGGCCAAAATGACAAAAGCCATCACCTTAAATACCACCTTCAGCTAAAAACAAAAAATGGTGGTGGAGTCAGTCAGGGGAGGTGACCAGGAAAAATGCAATAAACAAGAGTATGCAGATTTAAGTCCACGCCTTTTCCATTGATCGTAGAGGGGGTTAGTGAGGGAGACACCCTTACAAATAAAAGTAAAGATTTCCCTTACAAATGTAAATGTCCTTTTACCAAGGATAACTGCTACTTTGTTTTCAGAGCTTCTTCCAAGTCTGCTGTTTGTTAAAAATAAGCCTAAAATATCACAAAAGGCACATTTTGGGGTGGCAAAAAATACTTACCTTTTGGCACCAAAGGCAAAAGTGCCTCAGACTCACAAAACTCATAGTGCAACCCTAGAGATGAGGATGTTAGCCTTAGATACCAGTAGAATATGTCTAGGTTTGGAGGTGGTTGCAAATGTGGGTGTGGAGCCTAGGAGCGAGGTACTGATTGAAAATAGACTTGGGGTCATATCATACTAAAGGGTGAGTGTGTAGTCAAGAAGAGCCTAGAGCTTTATCTGGTTTGGCTCAGTGGATAGGGAGTTGGCCTGCAGACCTAAGGGTTCCAGGCTCCGCTCTAGTCAAGATCACGTACCTTGGCATCTTTCCCTCTCTCTTCCATTCTCTCTAAAAATCAATGGAAAAATATCCTTGGGTGAGGATTAAAAAAGAAAAAGAAGCCGAAACCGGTTTGGCTCAGTGGATAGAGCGTCGGTCTGCAGACTGAAGGGTCCCAGGTTTGATTCCCGTCAAGGGCATGTGCCTTGGTTGTGGGCACGTCCCCAGTGGGGGGACATCGATCAGCCGTCTCCTGCACACCCCACAGTGGAGATGTGCCCGCAAGCAAGGTACATGCCCCCAACCGGAATTGAACCTGGGGCCTTTCAGTCCGCAAGCCGACGCTCTATCCACTGAGCCAAGCCGGTCTCGGCATATTGTAGGTGATTCTTAATGAGCTGTAATAAAAATACGTTGTTCTCATTGTATTACTGTGCTTACATAGGCATTTTAGGTTGCATTTATAGAAATAGTATCCCATAACATCTCCAAAGAGTCTTGAATCCCTGTTTTCTCTTTCTGTTTCTTTTTAGGAAGCATTTATTCGAAGCATTTTGTCAAAGCCTTTCAAAATCCCCATTCCAAATTATCAAGGTAAAAATGGAGGCTTTTTCTCTTTTTAATGCTGTCATGTGTAAAACCTCAGCTTTTGAACATATAAGCTTACCCTGGAATTTAAGATGCCAGTCCAGTGGTGACTGTGTATGGGGTGGCTCCACCGAAGCCTGCATGAAAGAAAGCTGTTTGATAGCTTCATCAAGGGCTACCCTTCATCTTGATGGGGATGTGCCGGTGCTCAGGAAGCTCCTGGTGGGCCAGGGTGACTGATGGGTCCAGGTCTCATTTAGTCCAAGTGAGTTCAATGGCATCTTTATGAGGTTGACTGTTGGAGGCTTAGGTTCTACAAACTTTTCCTTCTCCTATATAAAGTACACAGCATTGTGCACTGGGGCTGGAAGAGCGGAGGCTAACTCTCAAGAGCTCTAAGTCTTGAAAGGCCCTGTCAGGGTTTTAGACCTTTCCAGGATTGACTTGAGTTGAGATGAACAAGAGCTAGCCCTTCTGAGGGTTGTAGTTGAATGGCAAACTAAATTAATAGACTCTGATCTGAGGCACACTGGGATAATGGTCAGGTAGAGGTGCCCAAACTGTACTTGGAGAGGTTCTGGGGGAGAGAAGGTCATATGGAGGCTTAGGAAAGGTTATGTGAAGGGTAGGAATTTGCGCTGGGCCTGCTGGAGCTCCCCAACATAGAGGCTTAGTTAACAGATTGTTGGTTTCTAGGTCCGTTGGGCTCCCGGGCATTGGGCCTCAAAAGGGCTGGGGTCCGCCGGGCCCTCCATGACCCCCTGGAAGAAGGTGCCTTGGTTCTGTACGAACCTCCCCCGCTGAGCGCCCATGACCAGCTGAAGCTTGACAAGTATGTGTGTTGGTATTTCTCGAGCAGTTTTGGTCCTCTAAGTGCACATACTTGGAAGGCAATGGGCATTCTGGTGTGATTTACCCTGGGGACTGGCATCTGTTTTCAGAGTGCTGTCATGACTGCAATACCATCCAGAGAGTGGTGGGGAAGGAGAGTGCCTAGGCAAGAGCATGTGGACATGACCAAGGTGGGGATTCCTCACTCAGGAGCATGGAGGGCCCATCCCCCTTGCCTAAATTTCCCCAGGGCAGGAATTTACTATCGTTTGATTACCAGTCCTTTTTTAGGCAGCTGCCTCTATGGCTTCTGGATTAGCAGGACACAACTTCCTTAGGGCATGCCTTGGCCTATGTCTGAGCTCCATGTTTTCTTTGCTGTGTTTTCTCAGGGAAAAACTCCCTGTCCATGTGGTTGTTGATCCTATTCTCAGTAAGGTCTTGCGGCCTCATCAGAGAGAGGTGAGTGGGGCAGTGGTGGTGGTGGTGGGGTTTCTGGGGGAACGGTGTGATGAGAGGGCGGTTTGAGGTATGGGTTAGGGTCTGAGCTTAGGAGGCTGCCATCTTTAGGACAGCAGCAGTGTGATGCCAAAGTGGGCTGAGTGCTGTTCTTCCCCAGGGAGTGAAGTTCCTGTGGGAGTGTGTCACCAGTCGGCGCATCCCCGGCAGCCATGGCTGCATTATGGCTGATGAGATGGGCCTGGGCAAGACACTGCAGTGTATCACGTTGATGTGGACGCTTTTGCGCCAGAGTCCAGAGTGCAAGCCAGAAATTGACAAGGCAGTGGTGGTGTCGCCCTCCAGCCTGGTGAAGAACTGGTACAATGAAGTTGGGAAATGGCTTGGAGGGAGGATTCAACCTCTGGCCATCGATGGAGGCTCTAAGGACGAGATAGATCAAAAGCTGGGTATGAAGTCTTAACAGAGTTGACTATACTCTTCTATACAAACTACTTTTTCTTTTTTATGTTTTTCTTGATATTTAGGGAGAGAGGAAGGATGAGGGATAGAGATATAGAAACATTGATGAGAGAGAAACCTCTGATCAGTTGCTTCCTGCATGTCCCTACTGGGGATCAAGCCTACAACTGGGTTATGTGCCCTGTCCAGGACTTGAACCAGTGACCTCTTGGTTCCTGGGTCAGTGCTTAACCACTGAGCCATACCAGCTGGGCAGCATATTCCTTTCTTATGTGAATGCTCACTGATGGCCAGGGTTGAGGGCAGTAAGGGGTGGCAGAGAAGAGAATTCTATGGACTATAGTTGAAATAGTTATTTCCAGGCTGAATTAAACAACTATCAAACTTTTTTTCTTTAATATATTCTAAGATTTGTTCATTGACACCTTTTCTGTTGTAGAAGGATTCATGAACCAGCGTGGAGCCAGAGTGCCTTCTCCCATTCTGATCATTTCCTATGAGACATTCCGCCTTCATGTTGGAGTCCTCCAGAAAGGGAGTGTTGGACTGGTCATATGTGACGAGGTACTTGACTCTCAGCAGTCTGGGTGGTAGGAGAAAGTCTGTCAGAGTCTCCTCACTGAGAGCTCCCTCCAAGGGCTATGTCAGTCATTAGGGAATGCTGACTATAAAGTATGCTGCTTTGGAGGAGGCAGATGAGAGGAGAGCCCATGATATCCATCTGTCAAAAGAGGGAGTAAGCGCTTTTTTTAATATATTTTATTGATTTTTTACAGAGAGGAAGGAAGAGGGATAGAGAGTTAGAAACATCGATGAGAGAGAGAGCCATCCATCAGTTGCCTCTTGCATGCCC
>PVJN01064728.1:0-10434 GCA_004026805.1 Lasiurus borealis
TAAATATTAACGTTTTGCGTGCTGATTAAGAGAGTGCCAGATAGAGGCGAAACCTAGAAAGGGGCACAACTTTGTCAGTAGGGAGACTAAGGAATAGAAAAGAAAATAGCACTTATTTGGAGCAGGTGCAGCTATATTTAAATGTGTAGAGAACATCCAGGATTACCAGAAAGTAAGGTTATGGAGGAAATAGAGAACCTGGCCTCAAGATGAAAAAAGATGATCATGAAAACACACACACACACACACACACACACACATGTTAATAAGCTTCATCCCTGTGTGGATGAAGCGGGTTGTGGACATTTCAAAGCCCTGCTGGGACGCCTAGAATTGCGGCTACACTAGCCTTGAGTGGAGAGACAGGTGCTCCGAGAGCCATCTGAAGTGCGTGGTGACACTCCATGACTCATCTGAAGAACAGGCTCCTGTGAAAATGCTCATCAGACCGGGCAGATCCCTTCTCCTTTTCATTTACGTAAGGGAAGGGGGAATGAGGAAACACATCTATTCGCGTGTGGAAGTGGAGAATGGGAAGAAAAACAAATGGTTGAATGCTAATTGGGTGAAAAAATATCTTTGGCTAATGGTAAAAATGTGTGTTGCAGTTTGTCAACATTTACAAACTTGTGGCTTTCAAACTTTTTGACTGCAACCTACAATAAGAAATATATTTACATTTTACGGTCCCCTCCCATACACAGATCTAACTACGTATTCTGTTTTTCTTTAATGATATGTGTGACCCACTAAATTGGTTTCACATGTGAGTATGAGACATGCGCCACAGTTAGAAAACACTGCTTTATAGGGCTAAGAAGTAGAAATTGCTGGGGTTTATTTTAAGTACTCAGACACTTTGGAGAAAAGCAGGATACCAGTTTGCAAATTTCTGTGAAAAGGAATACAATATGGATGTTACGCTGTGAAGGGGATACAAAAGTAAAAGCTCAGTTTCTCCCTAGGGAACGTTTTACCTCAGTTGTGGAAAAAGATACACTCAGAAAAATTAACAATGCAGCCCCATTGTGGGCCCAGGTGGCAGTGGAAGACAGAGTCAACAGAATTTGACTTTGACAGTGGGTAGGAGCAGGGTAGTGGGAGAGGCTGAAGAATCAGCAAAGGCCCAACTCTGTCAGCCTGGCAGACATGGGGAACTCTAAACTTGAGGAAGGCATTTAACCTTGTCCTGTTTAGTTTATCTTGTTTATAAATTCAAGGTCTTAGTTAAGTTAAAACACTGCGGGATTCCTCAAAGCGTTAACCCCTGACTACTTGTAGTAGAGTCACTTTGAGTGCTTGTTAACATTTGTAGACTCCTGAGCCTCTCTACAGATCTTATAAATTCAAATTTTCTGAATGGATCCAGAAAAGCTGCATTTTTAACAAGCTTCCTTGGTAAATCCTTGCCTGTTAGTTTGAAAATCACTCACTGGAATAGAGCCATAAGAACTGTATAGCATAAGAGGTTTCTAAATTCACTCAGATTTAATCTTATTCATTTCTTTATTACTGTGTCATTCTGATGGGCATTTTAGGATACACTTATTTAAGTGGATTCAGTTATGTAAACCACAGTTTTATTTCCTTCCTTTTCTCCCTATTATTTTTAATTTTCTCTTAAATCATTCCAAATTTTGCAACACAAATTTTCAAAATTTATATCTAGTAGGTTTTTATTTTTAGAGTCATAAGTGGTGTGTGTGGTTTGTTTGTTTTTTAATTCTTATATTAGGTTGGTTTTTATCTTCTAATATCTTACCATAGGTGTTTTAGGGCATGAATTGCAGTTTATTTAAAACTAAAGGGGGTGGCACTTTTCCCTGGGCTTAGTTCTTGGTATTTTTGGAAATCATTGTTATCTTACATGCATTTTCCATGACACCTAGCTCTATGTGAGTATTAAACAGGCACTCAGTAAGAATTTGACTTAATCTGAGCAATTATTTAGATGGATGTGAGATCTCAGATAACTGGTCTTTAACAATTATTCCTATTCCTCATGCATGGTAAACATATGAAACATCTTTTTTGCCTCATCGGACTAAAATTTTGTAAGGTCCATCTATCTACAGCCAATAGATCATTCTATAGTATGGAGTATCTTTTTTTTCCCATTTTTTAAAAAATATATTTTATTGATTTTCTACAGAGAGGAAGGGAGAGGAACACAGAGCTAGAAACATCGATAAGAGAAACACTGATCAGCTGCCCCCACACACCCTCCACTGGGGATGTGCCCGAAACCAAAGCACATGTCCTTGACTGGAATCGAACCTGGGACCCCTCAAGTCGGCAGGCCGATGCTCCATCCACTGAGCCAAACCAGTTTTAGCTGTATGCAGTATCTTTTATAGTTACTATTTCCTTTCCAGTTCCACTGCTACTACCCTATATTTGGGCTTTGTTACCTTTTGCTTGGACTGTCCTAACAGATCCTAACTAGTTTTCCTGCTTTTCTGTTGCTAATCCATTGTACCCACTCATGTCAGTTAAATTTTTTTAAAGCCTAACTATAATCATGTAACTTTCATGTTCACATCTTTTCAGTAGTTTCCCCATCACCTTTTGAATAAACTTCAGCCTATGTCATGGCACTCAAGCCTCTTCATGATCTGTCTTATCTCTTATCATTACCCCACAGGCATGACCATTAATTAGCTAGACTTCTACATCTCTTTATTTATATTATTTTCTTCTATTAAAAAGTTCTTTTTGTGTCTCTACCAATTTCTACCTATCCTTCAAAAAGGCCCAGTTACAGTGCTACTTCTACTATAAAGCCTTTCTTAGCTCCCCAATTAAAGTTAGTCTTTTTCATGTGTTTAATTTTTATATTTCATTAAAGTTAAAACAATAAGGCAGAATGTTGCCTGTGGGGTGACTCAAATTTTTTATTTTTAAACCTCTGTGTGTGTCCACAAAATCATCAGGAAAGCACCTCAAGTATTGAGTTTATGATTAAATTTTAGTGAGTAGGCAAATTTGCCTGTTTGGAATCCATGGATAATGGGGATCAACTGTATATTAGTCAATTTCTGTAACTGGACTATTCCTCTCATCTTCAAACCTAATGTCTAGATGTATATTTGGTATCTCCAGTTTGAAAAACTGAAATTTGTCTCAAATTTTAACACCTCCAAAATAGTTCATCATTTCCTGCCAAAACTCAAAATCATTCTTGATTCTTCCCATTTCCTCACATCCTTGTGTTTTCTTCTCCTCATAATTTAATTCATCAGCAGGTACCATCAATTTTACCTCCAAAATATATATTCAATCTGACTACTTATTTTACTGTCACTTTAGCTTACAAGTAGCTTCTGTTGACTGCCTTTAAAAACAAATCACCTGATTTTGTCTAAAACCAACATTTCAGTAGCTTGTGCATTTTAAATATAAACTTTTGTATATGGCCTAGCATCTCCTTTTCTTTCTAAGCGGATTTTTCATTAGTTTCTTCTCATTTGCTACCTCCAACTATAGTGATCTTTTTTTCAGTTCTTCAAACATTTTTCACAACCCAGTGCTTTTACATGAGCTATGATTAACACTTGTGGAACAATCTTGTCCCACTCTTTTTATAGCCTTTACATAAGTTGATGTTGCAAAGAAGAAAGTAAAATTGGCACATGGTTTGGCTTGCCTATCATTCCAGAGCCTGTGAGATGGAAACAGTGTTCCCGCTGCTTTAGGACTTCAGACTTTCTATTTGTTTAAAAGGAAAGATTGTTTCATCTTTTACCTGGGAGGCTGAAAGAACAGTGTTCACAGTTTTTCTCAAAGGAATTGCATTGAATACTTCAATAGGTTAGGATAGTTTTTAGCCACCTAATTTCTCATCTTTTGGCAGTTAGTAAGTAAATTTAAATGACTCAGTGCAGTCATTGTCAGGAGTAAAATGGAAGTGCTATATCAGTGACTATGATGAAAAGTTTCCTGGGGGGATTAGTTAAATGAAGTGTTTGCAGATGTAAGCTTTGTGAGCTGCCAGGGAAAGAGATGGGAAACTTCAATTGGAACTGCAAGACAGTTCAGTTAGCAAGACTTTCATAGAATAGTGAGGCTGGCCACAAGAAATCAGAAAAAGTAGGCTTGGCTAGAGAGGATAGCATGAAAATTGACAAGTAAGATGGTGATATTGGGAAGCATAATTATAGTTTTATATTCCTGATATATATATTCCTGATATGGATATGGCTCTAAGTCCAAACTCCTTTTTGGAGCTTCTTACCTTTCTTTGTGCACTGCCTCTCCTCCCAATTCCAACATCCTCCCACATACATATACTCAAGACATTAGAAGAGGCAGCATTAAAATGGCAAAAGAGCACAGAAGAAAGAAAATTAGAAGGAAGAATGAGGAGATCTGGTTGTGTCATTAGCTGTCTGACTTTAACAAGTTGTTTAAAATGCATCTATTTGACAGACCTACTACTGCATCTGGTGCTTAGATTCCAGTGCAGATGCAAGAAAAAAAGGTCCTTACTCACGCTTTCTGTCTGTCTGATTGTGTTAGCCAAGATTTAAAGGGGTAACACACACACACAGAGTTTTTACAGCTCACATTACCTTGTAAACAATTGAAGAGCTGGCTTTCCTCCAAAAGAAGACTCTAAAATCCGAGGGCTTTTATTAATGTTGCTTAAGACCCAGCAGATTAAATTTGGATTAATTAGGAATTTAATCAGCTAAAAGACAGCTTTTGTTTTGATTTTTTTTCTGCTATACGTCTTTGGGAAGCTTATAAATTGGGCTTTAGAATATTAATGGTCTCTTTTTCCAATTGCATATCCAATGTAATAAAAGCCTAACATGCTAAGTGTCCATTCTTCTGCTTGTCCATTCAACCAATCAAAGCATGATATGCTAAGGTTGCTCAGCCACTCACTATGATGTGCACTGACCATGACGGGGCAGATGCTCTGGTAAGTTAGTTTGCTGCTGAGATCCAGCCAATGAAATTGAGCGAGACAGACCGGACATGCTCTGGAACCTTCCCATGGTTCCTCCCTGGCTAGCCAACCTCCCTTATCCCTCCCTGGCCCTGAGTGCATTTGTGGGTCCCTCGGCCTGGCCTGCGCCCTCTTGCAATCCAGGACCGCTCAGGGGATGTCAGAGAGCTGGTTTGGGCCCGATCCCACAGGCCAGGCTGAGGGACCCCACTGGTGCATGAATTTGTGCACCAGGCCTCTAGTTCCTGATAATTTTCTACAAGTGCAGATAATGTCACATTATAGAAACTGAACATTCATGTTGTTTTCTTGAGTATAGCTCTAATATAATTAGTAATCTGATAGAAGTTTGTTCTGCAGAACTGGAAATAAAGCAATTGAGACTAGCATGTTGATTTTTTTACTTATTTACTAACTTACTGTTTTGAATATGAGGAGAATGGGCAAGTGAAAAAAGTAGTACCACCCAGAAATAAGAGTTAGATACTGGGTCCCATTCTTCAAATTCCTGAATAAATAGGGGAGAGTGGGCTCAGAAATGCTTATTTGAAAAAATTAAACAAAACTAGTGATTATGATTAGAAGCCAAAATTGGTATTCACATCCTTAATTCTACTCATGAACACCTCTTAAGTGCTATCTTTTTATTTTAGGAGTGTCAGGAAAGCTGAAGTAGCCTTTTTAAACTATGGCAGTGAATTTTTAAAAGCTTCTAATCCCAGAACAGTAGCACTATTAGATTATAGAATTACAGGAGACATTAGGGATTACCTAATAAAGAGGCCACAAACTATGGTCTATGCACCAGATCTGGCCCTCCACCTGTATTTTGGGGGAGACATAGTCATATTCATTTATGTGTCATCTATGGCTCCATCTGGCCCCTTACTGAAAAAGTTGGGTGGCTTTAGAATAAATTAGACCTATCATTTTATAGATGTAGAAATAAGATGTAGAAAAAGGATAATGAGTGAAATATTCTGAGACTACACTGATGTTTAGTGGTCAGAGTACAAATATAATTGAGTTATTTTTCTTGCTTTCATTTTATTACTTTTTGTTCAAGGGACTGATACCTGGGTGAGGTCAGAAAGTAGTTTTGTGGTACAGAGTTCTGTTTATAAGTTTATTGTTATATTATAAAACACAGTTATTGGGTTAGTAAATGGTCCAATAAGTATTTGATAACATGGCTATACAAAAACTTTTTTTTTAAATCCTGACCCAAGGACACGCTTAGAAAGAGAGAAACACCCATGTGAGAGAGAAACATCAATCAGTTGCCTTCCATATGTGCCCCGAAGGGGGATCAAACCCGAGACCCAGGATGTGCCCTATCTGGAAATTGAACCAGCAACCTTTCCGTGCACAGGGATTTAACCAGCGGAATCTCTACAGCCAGGCAGAAACCTTTTTAATTTGGGTTAGGGGAAGAATTTGATTGTAGCATATTTTTTTTTCTGAGTACAAATCTTTGGTTTGATCTGCCACGCAATTTGATAACAAGCGTCTTTTATTTGTTCCTTATGCAGCCAAATGGACGGACTGTTGAAGTGGCTGAGGAGGAAGTTGTCCGAACTCCTCGAAGTGTAACAGCAAAGCAGCCATTAGAGACAGATAAGAAAAATGAAAAGGTAAGTTGGGAGCATATAAAATTAAATGCAAGATTCTAAATAAAAAGAGTGACATGTAAAAAAATTATACATATTACCCACTCCCCCTTCAAGGAAAACTGAAGATCTAAACTTATCAAAGCGAATGGATAGGTGGTCAAGGTTCCAGATATATAATATACCTCTTATTTGAAAACAAAATTGTACTACCTTTGTTAATAGTGCATTTCTGGCATAAAAAGCTTGGCAAAATTGTCCTTTGGTATTGTGTTAGATTTCTGTTGTGACATAGTTTGACTTTTTTAACAAAAGAAAATGCTCTGTACTCGGGTTATTATTAAAATGTTTGGATGTGCACCCCTAAGTTTTCAAATAAGACAATCTAACAAATCCTGGGATTTTATTTATTTTCCACTTGCCAGTGTTAGGACTGACCATTTTATTTGACTTAATTTAGTTTGTGAATAGGCAAAATATACAAGAAACTGTTAACAGTGTTTCCTACTGCTGTGGAAGAAAGATATTCCATTTAATCCCTTTTAGTGCTCCCCCTCTCCATTTTTTATTAACCCTGTACATGCATAACTCCTTCTTAGGGAAAAAAAAAAAACAGATAGGTAACTGATTTCTAAGAACCAGGGTGCAGCTCCAGCTCTGTAGCATAGTGGAATGAAATAGTTGCTACGGTTTCTTAATGCTTGCATTTTCAAAATAACTGAAGAACTGATGAAATCAATTCTCCCCCTATATCCTAATGAAATTGGCCTGGGGCTAAGATAGCTGCTGGTAGGATGGCTTAATATGAACGGTATTTGTGGGAAAAAATTACATTTATGTCTGTCTTAGGGAAAAAATAAATAGTAAATAACTATATTAACAAATAAGCATACAATTTAGGGATTGTGACTTTATACCATAAATAGTTTATATGCTTAATATGGAATTATCCTTTTCCCAGTTAGTGTTTCCTTGTTTTTGGACTTTCTTTCTACTAGCAAGCATTTTACCTGCTTCCATTCTCTGAGCTATTCTGGAAAATTTTTAACTGGACTAATTAATGAACTACCATTTAACTCTCATTGACTAATCATATATAGATTGGGTGTATCAGATGTAAAACCAGTCTGAAGTTTATAATCTGAAGTTTATGATAGGAAATAATTATAACATTGACACTTGTTAAGTATCTATAATGTGGCAGGCATTGTGTAAGGTGATGTATATGTATATGTGTGAATATCTACACTAATAAAAGAGAAACATGCTAATTGACCATACCTTCGCGACACCCACCAGCCAATCAGGAGTGAGTATGCACATTAACCCAACAAAGATGGTGGGTTAATTTGCATATGCAGGCGCCTAGCGCCGTGGCGATGATGCAAGGTGTTCCACACTGCCCCCAGCCACTCAGGGCCACTGGGCAGTGTGGGAAAGCGAAAAGGCGGCTTTGGCCAGAGTGAAGGTGATGCCAGCAGCCAGGGTAAGGAAGGCCCATTCTTGCACAAATCTTCGTACATCGGGCCTCTAGTATTTACATATATCTGGTAGGGACAAGTTATTGAGCATTTAGTGGGTGTACTTTTAAGACTTTATAGAATAGTTATATACATTGCTTTATCCTCACAAGAACATTGAGGCAGCAGTATTACACCTGTCTTTCAAATAAGAAACCTGAGGCTTAAATTACCCTAAGCTAATAAAAGTATAGTCTGTTCTAACCCAGACCCATCTCATCTGACTACAAAATCTGTGCTTTTTATTCCTCTGCATTATTTCTGATCCACGACTGTTAGGAAGATAATAATGGCCCATTTTGTAGATAAGGGTTTTGAAGCATAGAAGGATTTTGTAGTTTCACTAATTTCATACTGTTTCTGAACTAGGATTTGAATCCCCCTTATTCTGATAAGAGAGCCCATGCACTTTTTAATCATTTCACAGTACTTCCTCTCAATGGCTATTGCTCTTTCAGTACAAAGTTTCTATTTGAGTTTGTTGCCATTTTCTTCATTTTTTGCATAATAAATGCTACAACTCATGGCTAGTGTTTCTGTTGATTATCTTGCATCTTGAATTTATGCTTTTTAACTTGGTTCAGTTTCAGGTAGTTTTTTATGCTATTGCACTGTATTTTTGTGTGTTTAAAATAAGTGATATTTTTAGACTTCTTATTTTTCTTTGTAAACAAACATTATCTTAGATCTACTTCTTTTATCTTTCTTTATTTTTTAATATATTTTATTGAGTTTTTACAGAGAGGAAGGGAGAGGGATAGAAAGTTAGAAACATCGATCAGATGCCTCCTGCACACCCCCTACGGGGGATATGCCTGCAACCAAGATACATGCCCTTGACCGACATTGAACCTGGGACCTTTCAGTCCATAGGCCGACGCTCTATCCACTGAGCCAAACCGGTTTCGGCTACTTCTTTATCTTAATACTATACATTTTTGTATATTTGTTTTTCTCTTAGAGCCACATCTTGGGCACTTTGAGGAGTACAATTTGCCCATATAGTAAATAATTGCACTCTAAGCTGTTACAGTGAACAACCTATCCTATAAATTGAGTGAGGTTCATAGATAAAATGTTGTCTGAAAATTACATATAACAAGAGTTACAGATCTTGGCTCTGTAAAGGTCTTTATTTGGATGTGAAGGTCGATGCTTCCTTGATAATAGCAGAGTACACATAGGGCCATGATCCAGGCTGTATGCGTTATGCTATTAGATGCTGAAGGGGTATAAAGAGAAATGTAAGATGTACTTACTCTCAGAGAGATTACTGTCTAAGGAAAAACAAGCACAAGAGAGAGATCAGGTAACAAGGCACTGAGTGTCAGGTATTCAGAAGAGTTAGATTATCCTATCTGTGTATCCAGAAGATTGACTAATTGGACTCTTAAGGATGGGGATGGTATTTCAGTAAGTACAAGGAGTAAGACCAATTTTGGCAGAAGAGAGAAACAAATGAAAACAATCAGACATTATTCAGCTGAATCAAAAGAACATATTCAGACATACTCTAGGGAAAGTCCTGGACAAGTTTGACGGCTCAGGGTGGAGTGGGGATAGATAAATCTTAGGTACAGATTTTGGGTGTATCAGGATGTAAAGCCTGGCACAACATGTCTGAGTAACAATTTATTCTTACATCTATGCTTGTAAGGGTCTCAATTAAGATAAAAGTGTAAAAATTGCTAGAAGCAGAAACAACGGAAGTAAAAACATATAAAATGTGGCTCCATAAGGTTGTTCAGGATAATGGTGGTGGTATCTACTAAAATACTGATAACCATTCATTATATGTATCAGTGAGCTCTTACATTTTTATGATACTGTACAAAATGCTTTCATCTGTCTTACTGCTGATTAACAACTTGATTGGGGGATAATTATGTTTTTATGCAGCTCATTAAAAAGTTCAGTGAATTGCCCGAGATCACAAGCTAGTAATACACCTCAATCTTCCTGAGGCAGCAGTTCTAAGTGTGGTCTGTGAACTCCTGAGAAGGGGTCACAGAAAACAAAATTATTTTTATAATAATTTAGACATTATTTGCCTTATTTATTGTTTTGATATTTGCACTAATATGCAAAAGCAATAGTGGATGAAACTGCTGACTCAGCATAAATCAATGCAGTGAAGTCAAACTCCTAACAGTGGTTTTCTTTACTGCAATCAACTTGTAGTAAAAACAGATAAATACCAGTTTCACTTAAGAGTGTCCTTGATGATGTATTGAAAATAATTATTAGTTTTATAAATTTTGACCTTTGAATACATGCTTTTTAATTCTATATGAATGGGAAGTATGTATAGTGTGCTGGGTACTGAAAAAACACTTGTACAATTAAGTTG
>PVJN01064729.1:0-10438 GCA_004026805.1 Lasiurus borealis
GGAAGGGGCGGGTCTTTTGGCAAAAGTGGAGCCTGGCGAGATGGTGGCGCCACCCTTTTAAGAGGGAGAAGTTAAGCAGCAGCCTGAAGGGGACTGTCAGATGCGAGGGAAGAAGTCAGGGGCGCTTTGCTTTGTGATCTCAGAACCAAATTGGGTGAGAAGCAATTAAAGGGGAAGGAGCCGGGTAAACAGAGAGCTCACATCCCAGGGAGGGTCTCTGTTCTGCCCCTGAAGAGAGATGAAACAAGCCGCCAAGTGCAGAGCGGGCGGGCCAGGAGCGGACAGCCGGAAGGCGTGTTTCACTGGCAGATCACAAAGGATCACACACCGGGAGGCAGCTTCTGCAGACACAATGCAGTGCCCGTGCGCCGCCGGGACAGCTCAGCCAGCCTGGGTGCCGGCAGGTCAGCGCCAAACCACCAAAGGGAGGACCAAAAGGAGAAGATGCGCGGGGCTGGAGCCTGGGAGCCGGAAGCCACAGCCGTGCTCCCTGCACACTCGCTCTTTGTTACAGCGCCGGGGCAGTGTCCTTTGGAAGGGAGGCAAAAAGGCCGGCGGCCTCCGCGCCCTGCCTGCAGCGGGCCCTCATTAAGTGTTTCTCGGAGCAGAAAGCTCACTTCAAAGCCCGAGTTTCGCAGTCACGGGGCGAGCAGCCCGCCGCAGCCTCTACTTCCCGCTCGAGGCTTGTTTCCCCCGCTGCTCTAGGGCCAATTAGTTCCAAAACTGAAATACACCTCCCAGATGTCCGGTCCGTTGAAGTAGGACAGCGGAGCCCTGGTGCGGGCTGAGAGGAGGGAAAAGGCCGCATCTGAGCCCGGAGTAAGGAGAGGAACAGGAGGCAGGGGACAAAGGGACATGGGTATGAGGCTGCTCGCTCTCACTCTACATTCGGGGGTCCACGGAGCCCTGTTCCAGGCACCCAGAGTGAGCCAGTGACCTATGGGTTTCTGGGTCGATGCTCAACCACTGAGCCATGCCGGCCAGGCAGTTAAGTACAACACCCAGAGTGATGCACACTATGGACTTCGGATGACGATGGGTCCGTGGAGAGTCATCAGTGGTAACAAGTGGGTGACACCGTGGTGGATGTCAAACCGGAAAGATGTCACAGGCGAAGAGCCCAGAGAGGACCAGTCTGTCTCAACCTCCACTGGTGACGTGCAGTTTGGTTCTCGCACTGACCACCCACATTAAGGAGTCGGTTCTGGCAAAAAGGCTGGCCCTCCCTTCACACACCAGCTGCAGGCAGGAGGCGGCTATCGATGTCTCTCTCATCGATGTTTCTAACTCTCTATCCCTCTCCCTTCCTCTCTGTAAAAAATCAATAAATATATTTTTAAAAAATTACATAAAAGACTGAGCTGTAGGGGATAGCAGGTCAATTATCCCCATGTCTGCACTCCCTCCTTGGGATAGGATTAGGCACGCTTGTCATATGACGACGCTGTGTCTTAGGAAAGCAGAGCACTTATCTCAACCCCTTTGACTTTGGATGTGGCCATGGCACTTCCTGAAGCCAATAAATGCTGGCAGATGTGACAAAAACCGAAGCTTTCATGATACTTGGGTGGCTCCATTCAGACTTTTGCTATTTGCTCTGGGAAAAGAAAGCTCAGGTTGCCTGTTTGCTGGTCCTGGAGAGAGAAATAGACAACTCTGACTCTCCCTGCTCCCCCAAAGTCGGAATTAGAGCTTTCCCAGCACATCTGCAGACCAGAGAGCAAATCATGTTTGCGGTGCTGCTGAGAGTTTGGGGTTGTTTGTTACGCAGCAGGATTGCAGAGAAACGGCTGGTTATCACAGGGACCAGCGTGGTGCTGGAGCTGTGCCATTTTCTTCCCTTGCTCCATCAGGTCCTCGGTGGACACAGTAGGATGGCAGGGACTGAAGGGGATGGAGACAAGAGAGAGGAACTGGTGGATGCACTAGGCCTGGTTGACACTCTGCTTCCAACCCGGGTCCAGACTCCCAGTTCAATCTGTCACCGACCGATGGATCTCCTGTGACCAAGTGGGGTGGGAAGGAGCGGCCAGCAGGGTTCTTTGTCCAAGGGAAAGGGGAAGCAGTTGGATTCCCTGTGCCTGGGACAGCTGGGAAAATGGAAGAATTATCTGTGGATTTGCGTGAGAGCAGAACCGCCTGACACCCCTATAAAAAGCCCAGGCCGATGCTATCTCACCTAATAGCCCCCCCCCCCCCCGCAGCGTTTAGATTGCAGGGAAAAGCGAGGTGGTCTCCAGCAGCACACCCCTTGCCTCTGGTCTGTCTCCCACTTCATTCATTGACTCCCCTGGGAATGTTCACAAAGTTCCAGACTGGGCAGTTTCAGGGGGTGGAATTCTTGACGAGCATGAGCTAGACAGCAACCACCCTCCTTTCTGTTCACCCATCTCTTTTTTATATCTATTTCTCTTTTTTTTTTCTAAATATATTTTTAGTGATTTCAGAGAGGAAGGGAGAGTGGGAGAGACAGAAACACCGATGAGAAAGAAACATCCTTCTGCCACTTCCTGCGTGTCCCCCACTGGGGATTGAGCCGGCAACCCAGGCAAGTGCTCTGACCAAGAATCGAACCGGCAACCTCTTGGTTCCTGGGACACCACTCAACCACTGAGCCACACCACCTGGGCAAGTGATATACTCTTATAGTCCAAAAAGGGAAGCAGCCCCTGCCAGGGGAAGCCAGCCCTCTGCCTTCTACTGATGCCCCCGGAGCAGATCTGTTACCGTTAGAAACACCAAACGGCCTGTCACGCAGCCTGTCATCGACTCTCCATGCCCCCGTGCCTTTGTCCACGCCGTCACCATCCTGCTCTCCCTCCTCCCTGCACCCGCCTTTGCTTGTCTAGGTCCTCTGGGTCCTTCAGGACTCAGCCTGGGAAGGACTTCCTGTGGGAAGCCCCCTCACCTTCCAACTCATCCTGCTGGACTAGGTGTCTCTCCTCCAGGCTCCCACATGCCTTCCTTTCCCAGTCACTGGGTGAGATAAGGCGTCTGTTTCATTATCCCCGCAAGCCTGCCAGAGGCTTATGGACACTAGCAAGCAAACAGCCCTTGTGCCAGCCAAGTGATATAGTAGGTGCTCAAGAAAAATGTTGCGTGAATGAATGAGAAATGCTCATTCCGCATATGATGCAGAGCAGATTTGGTAAGCCACATGTCCAGACACAAGGCCAAGAAGAGCTTCTGTCAACAGTGGGTGTTCAATGAAACTTGGTTAAAATGTGACTAGAAAGCCAGCTGGGACCCCCCAGATTGCTGAGGGCATCCTGCTGGCACATTTGGCCTGCAAACACTAATAAGCACCTCTATGAAGTACCTTCCGGCAGAGTCTCTGGCCTCTGCTCAGAGGGCCCGCGCACGCACGGCCTACGGTCCTGCAAGAATAATGATGAGGGAGGAGGAGGAACCACGAGGGGACCGTGGAATAAGTGAGCTGCTGCCAGACCATCCCCAGGGTCGTGGGGAGCCCCTGGCTCCTCAGGCAGCACCTGGGGGAAAGCACCCGCAGACCTCGGAAGGGCAGGCTTCAACGGAGAGCACATGGAGAGGTCCGCGGTGGGGAGAAGGGCCGTTATAAGGTGCAGAGCCGGAGGGGCCCCCAGGGAGACGGCCTCCTCTCCAGGACAAAATATTCAGCCATCAGTCAGGAGTCTGGCTGAGGAGAGAGCGGCGGTTCGACATTACCCACAGCTTAAGCAGCAGCCCCGGAGGGAATGCCCACGGGAAGGGCACTCTTCGTGGCCCCAAAGCACTCGCCTCTGTGCATTGCATCCCTCCTCCCCCACATGAACCACTCTGGACCCTGCTCCCCATTTTCACACAAGGAAGGGACTGGTTCTCCCACTTCACAGAGACCAAGGCAGCAGAGCGGAGGCTGGCGAAGGACTGGCCCTCTGTCGCACATCTGGGAAACGTTGGGGCCTGGGATTTGAACCCTGTGTCAGTGCCCTGAGCTCCGGTCTTCCCTCTCGCCCACACCAGCTGTCTGCTCGGATCATGCTCTTCCCCCAGCAGAGGCTGCGCCATTCTGGCTCAGGATGGGTGGGGGACCTCCCCTTCACCACGCACGTTATTCACTGTCTGATTGTTACTCCATCACCTCATCATTCACTGGCCACATAATTACTGTCCAACTGTGTCCCGACCTCTAAGGTAGAGGAGGAAAGCAGAGGGGAAGTGGGGATATGGCACCCCCATCACACTCTGGCTCTTTAATGTGATCATGAGCCTTCACTCCCCTGATGGACCAAGCAGTTCTGTGAGGTGGCAATGGCCAGCGGAGACCCTGGCTCAGCGTGGAGACGGGATGGCATGTGCTTTGTACATGCCTGTCCTGTGCCAGCAGCTCAGCACTCGTTTATTAAGTGGGTCTAGCGGCGGAGCTGTCAAGGCGGCATGGATGACAACGGAGGTAATTACTGCCAGAGCTGGAGTCTCAAAGCCCTGCCCCCTCCACCGCCACTCAGATGCGAACACTGTCATTGGCTGTTGTTAGAGACTGAAGTGTGTCCTCCTTTCCCCAAGTTCCTATATGAAAGCCTAACCCCCAAAGGGGCTGCATTTGGAGATGGGGCCTTTAAAAAGTTTTAAGGGCCTTCACCCTATAGGCTAGTATCCTGGTAAGAAGAGGAGGAGACACCACTCTCCCGCTGCATGAACCCAGAAGAAGACCGTGTAAGAACAGAGAGGAGGTGGCCATCTGCAAGCCAGGAAGAGAGGCCTCACAGTCAGCAACCCTGCTGGCACCTTGATGTTGAACATCCAAGCCCCAGAGCCATCAGAAAACAAAACTCTGCTGTTTAAGCCTCCGTTCTGTCCTCCTCTCATGGCGCCTGAGCTGATGAACACAGCTGCTCTCACGGAAGATCTCTCTTTTAGCCAAAACTGGTTTGGCTCAGTGGACAGAGCATCAGCCTGCAGACTGAAGGGTCCCAGGTTTGATTCCGGTCAGGGCATGTACCTTGGTTGCGGGCACATCCCCAGTAGAAGGTGTGCAGGAGGCAGCTGATCGATGTCTCTCTCTCTCATTAATGTTTCTAACTCTCTATCCATCTCCTTTCCTCTCTATAAAAAAAATCAATAAAATATTTTTAAAAATATATATTTCTTTTTTGCCCTCACATCTCCTTGCTTTCCTCAGATCACCATCTTACTGATGAGGCTCTTACTACCATCTGGTCCGCATGCCAGGAGAGCCTTCTCCTATTCCTGGAGCCGAGGGCAGGGGGGCACCTGAAGCCTTTGCCACGCCTGGCTGCTTATGGCCGCCGTGGGCACCTTCCTCCTGAAGAGCACGGACATGACGCTGGACCAGAGGAAGTCAGGACTAGCGTGGCCAAAGGGAGGCTGGTCGCTGGGTGTGGCGTCGCTGTTGTGCAGGTGGGACCATTTTTCACCGCAGAAGTCAGAGAGCTGCCGGGCTCTGGAACCCTGGGCCTCCCTCGACTTCTCAGGCCACGTAATAAAGGGAAGACACAGGGAACCTGAGAGCCTGGCCCGGGTGTGCGTTCTGGCTGTGCCACTTGCTGAGAGGCTGGTAGTCCATGGGCCTGTTCACCAGCATCCTGCCACTCACTTTTCCGGCAAGTGGTAGGAGGGATATGCCTTCTCCTAGGAGCTGGGTGTGGCCAGGTGACTTGCTCTGGCCAATGAATGAGAATTTTGAGCCAGTGCTTGCTCCCCCATTTTTTTCTTTTCTAGCAGAGCAAGCAATGAGGTTCCTAAAGGAGAGAGCAGAACCCACAGCTGTCCCGTGATGGATATAGTGTGACTAAGAAATAAACCTTTGTTTTTAGCCATGAAGATTCTGGGGATGTTTATTGCTATAGCATAACCTAGCTCATCCCGACTGAGACAGAGACATTGATGAAATCACAGCCCCCCTTCGGACTTCATTTCTGTTCCTGGAAAGTGGGGATACTCGTATCTAACAAAGTTATGGGGGCATGACATATACCACACTTGGCACATAGCATAATTTTCACAAATGTTAGCTCTCTTTCTTTTCTCTGCACTGATTTCCCCCAATCCCTCGTGATGAGATTAGACCATTGGAGGCACAGTTTCTCCAGGACAAATGTACAGGCACACCCATCTATGTGTCTCTCGTGCCTTGAACTGGATTGGCATCTAAATAAGTACTCAGTAAATACGTATTATCGAGCACCTTGATTTTGAACAGCCAACCTCCAGAACTGAAAGAAAACATGAAATCATATATATATATATATATATATATATATATATATATATATATATATAAGCCTAAGCTACTGTTATGACAGAACGACTGGTTTCTATGACGCACACTGAGCCGGCAGGCAGATGAGCAGTTAGGAGTGAGCAGTCCCCGAAGAGGGATGTCTGACTGCCAGTTTAGGCTCAATTCAACTGGGCCTAAAACAGCAGTAGGTCATTCCTTGAGGGGTCCCAGATTGTGAGAGGGTGCAGGCCAGGCTGAAAGACCTCCCCCATGCACAGATTTCATGCACCAGGACTCTAATTAGGTCCATGGTCAGCAAACTGTGGCTGGGGAGCCACATGCAGCTCTTTGGCCCCTTGAGTATGGCTCTTCCACAAAATACCACGGCCTAGGCGAGTCTATTTTGAAGAAGTGGCGTTAGAAGAAGTTTAAGTTTTAAAAATTTGGCTCTCCAAAGAAATTTCAATCATTGTACTATTGATATTTGGCTCTTTTGACTAATGAGTTGGCTGACCACTGAGTCAGGTAATAATTGTTGATTCTGTGTTAGGTCTCTGATAATCCCTCCTGCCTTTCACCTGCTAGGATACATGCTTTTACTTTCTTCCCAGATCAAGTTAGCATATAATCCTAGACTCTCAAACTCAATGGGAAAAATCTTCTCTCTTCCAATAGTGGAATCCCCTCAGCAAGTCTGTTGATCGATCTCTCCATCTCTGCCAAGACACTTTCAGCAACAGAGAACTCGCTTCCTACAACACGCTCTTCTATATCTGGAATTACAAGGAAGTAAGTTTGGCTCTGGGCCAAGTCCACAAGTCCTGGTAGCAACTCTATAAAATGTGTGCCATCATTATCATCCCGTCATCCCATCCACAGATGGGCAACTAGGATTCAAAAAGATAAAGCCAACCGCCCAAGGTCACACAACCACAGAGTCATGGATGTATTCTCGGGGGCACACACAGATAGTGCATGCCTGGTAAGTATTAACGGGTTGACTGACAGCTCTACTCCTGGGAGGGGCCTTCCAAGTACACCCCACCCCAGAATTTCCAGCTTGGCTTTGGGGGAACCTTAACAATGCAAACAGCCTTCAGCTCTGTTAAGACATAAATCTCAATAAATGATTTCCAATAACACAGTTGTTGCCAGGAAAGGAAACATTTACACTCGCCCGTGCATAATATAGGTTAATCTTTCAGGATGCATTAAATGTGTAACTGCTTAAGAGTGCAGCGGAATGCCGGCTGCGGGCCAGGTCGCTGCAGAAAGGAGGGGATGCCGAAGGGAAGGGAGTATTTTTAGACTTGGACCCAACTTGATGCTGCCCGTAAGTACGCGGTGTCAGGAGTGGGCACAGTGCGCGACCCTGCTACTGACTCTGCCAAGCAGGAAAGTAACACATTAGTTTCAAACAGATGCTCCCAGGCCCTAATGGAGGCTGATGACTTCAAGATGGGCCGGCTGCTCTGTGGCTTCTTTGGAGACAGTCGGAATTAGGAGGGGACCGGGGCGTGACAAAGTGCCAGATCCGCCAAAGGGCTGCCCAAGTGACTCAACAGTAGAGATGGGTCCAATTAGCCACGCGCTGGACTCAAAGGCACACGCCGGAAACGGAGACATTTAGTTGGCCTCTGTAGGAAGCAGAGGAGGAAGGCAAGTGGAGGGCAGAGATGGGAATGCTGGCTGACAGTGTACTTGAACGACATCTGAGACTGAGCCTCATGAAATATTGGGTGGGTGCCTGGCTGGTGTGGCTCAGTGGTTGAGCCTCTTCTTATGGGGTGCCCTGTTGGATTCCCGGTCAAGGCACGTGCCCGGGTTTCAGGTTTCCGTGTGGGGCATGTAAGAGGCAGCCAATCCGTGTTCCTATCTCCCTCTTCCTCTCCCTTCCTCTCTGAAATCAATAAAAAATATTAAATGTATATATTTGATGGTTGTCGACCAAAACTATGGCTGTTCCATGCAGATGAATCTAATAACAGAGACATATTAACATCTATTCATGTAATAGCATACCCACCCATCCCAGGGAGCAGTCACGTCGTATCCACAGCGTGAGACCACAGGCCACGTAAACTGTGGAGTTTATGTGCCGAAGCGAAAAGACCTAAGTATTTTGTTCAAGTTGGGAAGAAATAAAAAAATCACAAAAACAGAAAGACAGCCGAACCCAGTTTGGCTCAATGTATAGAGCGTCGGCCTGCAGACGGAAAGGTCCCAGGTTCGATTCTGGTCAAGGGCATGTACCTTGGTTATGGACACATCTCCAGTAGGGGGCGTGCAGAAGGCAGCTGATCGATGTCTCTCTCTCATCGAAGTTTCTAACTCTCCCTTCTTCTCTGTAAAAAATCAATAAAATATATTTTTTAAAAAAAACAGAAAGACAGAAAGGATATCTATGGTCATAATGGCTGCATTCCCTCACATCGTATGTTGAAACCCAAACCCCCAAAGATGATAGTATTAGGAAGCGGGCCTCCAGGATGTGCCTGGGTCTTAAGGATGAAGCCCTCATGAATGGGGCTCGAGTTCTTATAAAAGGGGCTCCAAGGAGATCCCAGCCCCCCCCCCCACCTCCTGAGGACACGGCAAGAGGTGCTGGCTATGAGAGAGAGAGGAGGGGGGCCCACACCAGAAGCTGACCATGTGGGCACGCTGCCCTTGGACTTCCCAGCCTCCAGACCTGAGCAAGACGTTTCGGTTGTTTACACGTCACCCACTCAGTGACAGTGTTTGAAAGAACCTGAACAGACTAAGACAGGAAACTAGTTCCCTGAGGGGCGCTGGCCAGTGCAAACCCAGCCAAGGTGACTGAGCCCGACCACTTTTAGAGCTTCGGCGGCCGCTGTGCTGGCAGCTGAGCAGTGCAGTGGGGAACACAGAGCCCACCTCTGGAGCCACGCTGCTGGGGTTCGAGACCTGATGGGGCTCTTTACATGCTTCCCCCAAAGATCTGCCCCTGTCCTTACTCCAAAACTAGTGAATATCTTATTTGGTAGAAGAGTGAATATTATACCTCATATGGCAAAAGTTGGATTAAGCTAAGGATTCTGAAAGGAGGGATTTATCCTGGATTATCCAGCAGGCCCCTAAAGCCAAAGACAAGTGTGTCTTGAGAGGAGAAGACCACCACCAATGAAGAGGAGGAAACATGACCACAGAGGCAGAGAACGGAGTGATGTGGCCACAAGCCAAGGAATGATAGAGCCTGAAGAGGCGAGAGCTGATGGTCCCCCAGAGCCGTCAGACTTCTGCCCTCTAGAACTCTGAGACTACATATTCCTGCTGGTTCAAGCCACCAAGGTTAAGGCCATGTGCCACAACAGCCCCAAGAAACTAATTCGCCAGCCTCTGCCTCAGTTCTCTGGTCTGCAAAATGGGATTAAAATAACCTCCTGAGGGGCTGCACATGAAGCATTTAGCATGATAGCAGGTGCACGCTCAGCACCGCATACATGTAAGGTGCAACAGACAAACCACAGTGTGGATTGCAAAGTGCATCCAACCTGAGAACATGGAAGTGATTGCCTGCAAGGGAGGTATTTGGGGCTGAGGGGATGTGAGGCCTCCAAAGGCGAGAAGCGGGGTGTTCTTGAAAGGGGCCTGAGTCGCCCACCTCTGCCAGTCTCAGGTCACAACCGGCAGCGAAGAGCCCTTTTCAGAAAACTCACAAAGCACCAGCAGCAAACACTGCTTTAGTGCAACATATATACATATGAAAGCATTCTGGAAAAAAACTACTTTCCTTCCAGAATTGCATATCGGACACAGTTTAAGCAACCGGGAACCTGGTATTTTGAGCACATTCAACCACTGGGGGGGAAAAAAAGTATCTTTCAAAAAGATCGTTTTTAAAAAAATAGGACGCAAGGGAAGAAAATGATTATTAAAGATGCTTAAAAGCTTTCCTGAACTCCAAATGGGCTCTTCACAACAATAATACTGATGATTTAAGGGAAAAATGAATCAAGACTCTATTGATTAAATGTTCTTTAAATTATGTATGGGTTTAAAAATGTGTGGCAGTATGCAAAGCACGTTGGAGGTAAAAAACATTTGAAAATTTGCCCGAGAACCGGGGATGTAGCTGCGGCTGCAGTCCAGGAGCAAGAGGCCCGGGTGAGGAGGGGTTCAAAGGTCAACCAGACCGGCGGGACCATCTGTGACCCAGGGCAGCACACTCGTCCCAGGGCCCGACAGCAAGCGGGGACAGCTTCCTGCTGGAGT
>PVJN01064730.1:0-10438 GCA_004026805.1 Lasiurus borealis
CCCCCCACTGGCCTGGTTGCTCTCAACTTTACCCCTGCCGACATGATCACCCCACACAGCCTGCTGCTCAGTCATTTGGTCAGCATTCACTAACCCCCCTGCCAGCCTTGTCACCTCACGCAGACTGTTTGGTCATCCATTCAGTTGTGATGTTTACTTAGACTTTTATATACAGTGGTACCTCGAGATATGAGTTTAATTCATTCTGTAACGTTGAGGTGTGGGAAACTATGAGACGCTCAAGTCTCAGTAAACTGGTGGGTCATGTGCAGCCGGCCTATCCACGCAATGACTCCTATCTCAAATGTTGCTCGTATTTCAAAGCAAAAATCTCTCGCTCGACGGCTCGTATCTCAAAAATCTCGTATGTTAGGGCACTCGTATCTTGAGATACCACTGTAATATAGACTAGAGGCCCAGTGTGTGAAATTCATGCACGGTGTGTGTCTGTGTGTGTATGTGTGTGTGTGCATGTGTGCATGTGCTCCTCAGCCCAGCCTGCACCCTCTCCAATCTGGGATCCCTCTCACAATCCAGGACTTCTGGCTCCCAACCACTCACCTGCCTGCCTGCCTGCCTGATTGCCCCTAATTGCTTCTGACTGCCAGCCTGATTAACACCAACTGCTCCTCTGTTGGTCCAATTTCCCCTAAGTGCCCTCTCCTGCAGGCCTGATCACCTACAACTACCCTCCCCTGCTGGCCATCTTGTGGCACCCATCTTTGACCACTTGGGAATGGCCATCTTGTGTATTGGAGTTATGGTCAATTTGCATATTACCTCTTTATTATATAGGATACTTTCTGTTCTCCTTGGATCTTTTTTCTTCTCTCCCTCCCTCCCTTCTTTCCTTCCTTCCTTGACATTTAAATTTAGGATTCTCTAGGATTCCAACCTACTCTCTTCATACAATCTGCCTTCTTTTAAAATTCACAATCTTCCATTCCTATGACTTCAATTACTATCTATAAGCTAATACCTATTGAATCTATAATATTATATCTAATATAATCTCACATTTCTAAATATCTACTGGCCAGTGAAATGGACAAGAAGGATACTCCTCGCAGAGAATATGGAGGGAATGAAAGTATAATAGGGAGCAAGCTTGTAGCATGTTTGGGTGTGAGTATACATGGCTACATTTATTTGATCACACTGGTGCAGATTATTTTTGCAAAAAGAAAATAACCCTAGTATATAATATGTACTTGATAAACATTTATGAATATATAAAAGAGTGAATGAATAAACTAGAGGAATTGGTGGTTCTAGAAACTACTAGGTATTTTACAAATTTAATTTAATATTGCAACAGCTAATAAAGATAATGTATTACATGTTTTATATTTTTTTAATTTACTTACTTTCCCATGTCCCATTGCCACTATCCTCATTCAGACCTCCATTATTTCTGATTTTGATTACTTGTGATGATCTTATCTGTCTTCTATATAGTTGCCCAAATGACATTTATAAAAAGCAAATTTGGTCATGTCAGTGTTCTGCTCAAACTCTCCAATTAATCTACTTTTCTATAAGGTAAAAAAAAATAACTCTTTAGGCTACATTGAAGAACTGTTAACTTTCTTTCTTTGACTATCTAGCTCATTATGAAGAATTTTGTTCAGTGTCTAGCAAATAGTAAGCATTTGATAAATGCAGTGAATGCCATTGTCATCATTGTCTTTTTTGTCATAGTCTTCATTATCGTCATTTATGCATCATTATCATCATCAGATGTGAGGGATCCTAGCCTGTCAGAAGTATCAGGGATTTTACAGATTATTTAGTTCAATTTGCATTTTATATATTTTCAAATAGATCCAGAAAGAGGATGATGTTTGTTCAGACATGTAAAACTTATAAGAAATATGGCAAATCAGAGGGACTAGAACCTAAACTGACTTTGCCCACTGCTCTAATTGGCCTCTTATGTTTTGAAATTATTTTATCTTCCAATGAATTGATTGCCACAATTGACAGAGAAGAAAGAGTATGGTCAGTCTTAGCTGGGCCAATTCCATATTCTTGTATCTACTAGATAATAGTACTTAACTCATAGAGCTATCATAATGGACAACCTACATAATTAAAGCCTAATTCACTACTGTGGAATGACCAGAATCGCTGTGATGTACACTGATCACCAGCAGGCAGACAATCAATGTAGGAGCTGACTTCTGGTGGGCAGTGTGCTCCCACAGTGAGTGCAGCTCAGCCAGAAGCCAGGCTCATGGCTGGTGAGCGCTAAGGAGCAGCGCTAAGGATCAGCAAGCCCAGTGGTAAGGAGCAGCAAGCAGGTGGGCGGTAAGGAGCAAGGGGGATTGGGCCTAAGCCAGCAGGTGGACATCCTTCGAAGGGTCCCAGACTGTGAGAGTGCAGGCCGAGCTGAGGGCCTCTGCCCACTAGTGCATAAATTTCATGCACTGAACCTCTAATATCGCACACAAACCTTGGCACAAAGCAAGTGCTTCCTCTTACCTCAGATTTGGTCCATATCCCCTCATGTATCTAGGCTAGAGGAATTCCAAGACCTTATAATTATGCTAGTCAAAGCAGTGGTTGCTTTTTTAAAACTTGCAGGAAAGAAATATCATGGGAAGAAAGTTAAGAGCATATTGTCGTCAGCATGAGCAGAAACTGAAAATAGATTGCTGCATACGGGTTTCTAGTTGTGCTTGGGAATACAGCCAACTGAGTACAACATGGCCCTATCCTGGGACTCTGCCAACTTTGCCCTCCCTGTGTGTGAGTCAGGTGCATCTGTGCTCATGGCCGAAATTGTAATCTACAGGGATTCAAGCAGGTTTGTATTATATAAGAGTTCGAGGGAAGCCTTCAGAAGGGTCTAGGCACCCTTGAACCAATTTCCTGAATTTTACTACTGAAGAATTCAAGCCTCTATCTGTAGAAAATTGAAAGTGCCTTCATAGTTCTGCCTGTGTTCTTCCTGTCCCTAACTCTGTCTCTCAGACTGAACTTTTTTCATGTGAGCTTGAATATATTAGACTGAGAAGATTTTAATTTGGGGAATTTGGAATATTTCTGTCATCCTATGCAGAAGAGATGAAATTGTATCAAAGAAAACTGGAACTTTCATTCCTCAAGAGGAAGTGATGTAGTATTCATTGATTTTCTAACTTGTTTTATTGTTTATATTTTATTAACCCTCTGAAGAGAGGAGAGAGAGAAATGGATGTATTTAGAATGAGAAGATTTGAGTTAAGCCCTTGGCATATGTAATTAGAGCTAGGATTAGGGGTGTGTTTAGCTTCTGAGAGCCTTTGTTCTCTTCTCTGACTCACCTTGCCTTCTCTTCCTCCTAAGGTTAGTGTGAGATCAATGAAGGCATTGCTGTAAAAGTATTTTACAGATTTGAAAATGTTTTACAATTACAGATTTTACTAATAACATTTATTCAACTTGTTAAAAATACACGTGCATTTTTTTTCTTCTTTCTTACTCATTTCTCAATATTTTGGACCATGACTTGTTTTTCCATTGCCAAAACTGTCTTTACATGTGGGAGAATCCAGGCTTCACTGGAGTCTGGGGCAGGAGTTGGAGGAAACAGTCTTTGGCTGCTGTAATTCTGAAATCAGAGAAAGGAGCAGAACCACAAAACTTGGAGAACACATTAGAGAATCTGAGTCAGAGAAGCCCAAAATCAGCAGTCTGAACAGATTATCTGAACTGCAAATGTGACCTCAGAAATATGAAAGTCTGTAAAGTGAGTGCAGGATGAGTCAAGTATAGGATGGGGCAATTCTCCAGGGATAGGCTTGGCTATTTGCAACTAGCTAATGTGTTCACCACATTTAAATAAGGACCTGTATTATTATGGGCACATTTATGTGGATATTTCCATTTTTGTCGATTTCAGAGAGGAAAGGAGAGGGATAGAGAGATAGAAACATCAATAATGAGAGAGAATCATTGATTGGATACCTCCTGCATGCCCTCTACTTGGGGGATCAGGCCCGAAATCCCAGCATGTGCCTTTGGCTGAAATCAAACCTGAGACCCTTTAGTCCACAGGCTGACACTCTATCCACAGAGCCAAACCAGCTAGGGCAGTGTTTTCATTTTGATGCTTTCCATTTGACTATCAAACTGCTCTTCCAAATGGGTCTCATAAATCACTTTCCAGCTAGTGGGGGCCTGTGGGGTTTTTTGTAGCTGAATTTGCACAGTGACCAAAGCTATTTTAGCATTCATATTTTTTCAGAGTTGTTGTCTTTTCTGGTTTCAGTGAAAAGCATTACTTTTTTAAAAGATATAGAATAATTAACCTTATTTGTTTCCTTTGTGAGGGAGTTCTACTTTCCCTTGGTGATATATCAGAGTAATGTTCTCTTTCTCACCTCCTATAAACATGTGCTTGTGTGTTATTCAGGGTTCTCTAGAGAAATAGAACCATTAGGATGTGTAAACATATAGAAAGATTTATTACAAGGAATTAGCTTATAATGGAGGGGTTGACAAGTCCAAAATCTAAAACATTGGGCTGAAAGGTTGGAGATACAGAAAAGTTAATGTTGCAGTTCCAGTCCAAGGGGATACAGGCTAGAGACCCAGGAAAGCCAATGATGCAGACAAAACCTGAAAGCAGTCTTCTGGAGAATTCTCTGTTGCCCAGACAGGCTGGTGATATTGTTCTATTCGGGCCTTTGACTGATTGGATGAGGCTTATCCACATTATGGAGGGCAATCTGCTAACTCAAGAGTTTACTGAGTCACATTTAAAATGTTAATATCATCCCAAAATGCCCTCCAAGTTGACACATAAAATTAACTAGCACAGCATGAAAAAAAGAAAAGATCATGTAATAAGGTTCTTATATACATATTTTATACTTGCATTGCAGTGATTTCATTTGCATACATATAAAGATATATAGATACATATAGATATACTAGTGGCCTGAAATTTGTGCACAGAATGGGGTGTTCCCTCAGCCCAGCCTGCACCTTCTCCAATCAGGGACCCCTTGGGGGATGTCTGACTGCCTCTCAGAATCTGGGACCACTGACTCCTAACCACTCACCTGCCTGCCTGTCTGATCACCCCTAACTGCCTCTGCCTGCCTGGTTGCCCCTAATCCCTCTGCCTGCCTGCCTGATTTCCACTAACTTCTCTGTCTGCCTGCCTGATCTCTCCTAACTGCCTTTGCCTGCCTGCCTGATCTTGCCCCCAACTGCCCTCACCTGCTAGCCTGATCTTGCCCCCAACTTCTCTCCCCTGCTGACCTGATCACCCCTAATTACTTCTGCCTTCCTGATCAGCTCTCACTGCCCTCCCCTGCTGGCCTGATTTCACCCCCAACAGCCCTCCCCTGCAGGCCTGATCTTGCCCCTAACTGCCCTCCCTTGCTGGTCAATTTGGTTCTTATTGGTCAGTTTCTATGCTAGTAAGCTTCAAAAGCTCCACCTCTTAGGCAGTCATTGGCTCCTCAGAGTTCACCCAGATATGCTTCTAATTGGTCAGTTTCTATGTCAGTCAGCGTCTCTGGGCCTATCTCCAGACCTGATCAGAGAGGAGGGGCTGATCAGCAGCCTCCATCGAGGCCAGAGAGAAATAGAGACGTGGCTGCTGGCAAAGCCTCAAGAGAAAAAGAGAGGCAATGGCTGGATCAACAGCTGCCACAGAGGCTACGGATCAGACCCTGTCTCTCTCTTTAGGCCTCTCTCCAGGCATGATCCATAGCCCTCTTGGCAGTCAATGCTGGGTCACTTTGCCTGTGCTGTGACCCACTGGCGGCAGTCAGTGGGTCACCATGGCAATCCAACACTGACGGCAGGACTGACTTCTGGTGTTTTATTGAGACTTCAATCATTTTGGACATTACGGACCATGACTCTTAATATATACGTATATATGTTTTGTTTTATTTTCAAGCTGAGGAAACTTGAAATTGATGAAAAATATATTAAAGGCATGTAAAAGTTTGCAATATAAACTAATGAACACCGGAACTGAACTATTATTTTTCCAGCTTTATTGAGATATAATTGATATGCAATATTTTTTAAGTTTCAGTTGTACAATGTGTTGATTTGATATACAGTAAAATGATTACCACCTAGCATTAGCCAAGGCCTTCCATCATGCCACATAATTATCATTTTTTGTTTGTGGTGAGAGCATTTACAATTTACTCTCTTAACTTTCATGTATATATTATTTTTAATTATACTAATTCATTATTTTTAACCAATCAGTTAATTAAACAAAACAAAAGTGTGGTAGATTTTGGAAATTAAGATCTAATCAAGATATACAGGATCACTACCATTATGGTGCTTACAGTATAATAGTGTTTACACAGAATGTGATTACATACCTTCAGACAAGGGCTATGACAAAGTACAGGGACATATTTATATGCTTGGCTGAATGGATTAAACAACAAAATTTTTATTTTTACAATTCTGAAGAATAGAAGTTCATGAACAAGGTTGGACTTAGGGAGTGGAGGGCAAACATTCAGTCTGTAACAAAGAGACTATGGATCACATATAAGAGCCATAACTCAGACATAAGGATTTTAAGACAAGAAATTACTTTTAAGTTTATGCTTAAAGAATAAAAATAAGTTAGCTAGATAAATGGGAGGAGACAGGATAATGCCCAAGAGAGGGAGAGAAAACCTGACACTATGGAAAGAATGAAGTTAGTTTGCTGTAGTTATTTCTTAGAATAGGGGTAAGAGGTAGGTAGAACATGAGAAATGTGCAGGAAGGGTGAATAGGAAGGTAAGCAGAGGTTAAATCAAGAAGGGCTTTAAAGCCAATGTTAAAGAGTCTGGGTTCTGTTTTAATAGCAATGAGAAGGCATTGAATAACTTCACTTAAGAGAGTGTCATGATCAAATTTTTGTTTTTAGAAATAGAACTCTGTGTGCAGTGTGGAAAATGGATTAGATGAGCAGAAATCTTCAGCTGGGAGAACTTTTAGGAGGCTCTTAAAAATGTAAAATAAATGGTGACCTAAAACAGGGGGGATGGAGAGAAATGGACAAATTAAAAATATATATGCCTCTAGATAGAATGGATATTTCATAATTATCATGAGTATAAGAGAGAGGAAAGTGTCAAAGAGTCTTCAAGATTTGAGGCTTTAATTAATGGATAGAGAATTGTACTATTTATGAGAAAGAAGACCAAAGAGAGAGAGTTTGTATTTGGGAGCATTTTGACATATTGCTTTTAAAAGTATCCTAGCATGGGGTGATGCCCATAATGCAATTGGATATACTTCCTGAAACTCAAGGGAAGTATCTATTTTGGAGATTTATATTTGTTATTTTTCAATGTATTCATGGAAACTTATTCCATTATTCAATAAGAAAAGAGATTCAAACTGCAGCATATAAGGAACTTGCAGAATAAGAGGAATCCACAACAGAAATCCAAAATGAGCAGCTATAGAAAGAAGAAGAAACCTAGGAAGTGAAGGAAAGAGAAAATAAACATCAGCGTCATGTGCTGCTGGAAGGTGAAGTAAGCCACGCACTTAGAAAAAACTCACGAGTTTGCAAAAGGTCATAAGTGATCTTAAGAAAGGAAGTTTAAGAAGAGAGGTTATTTGGGATTGAGTGGTAATGTAAAGAATGAATTGAGGAATAAATGGGAAGTGAGGAAATAAAGATGGAGAACACAACTCTTTCAAGAAAATACCTTATATTTTATTTAGAATATATTCTGCACATTATCATTGATTCTTCTTTTTGTAATTCTAGCCTCCATATCTAATCCATCAATAAGTCTATCCTCAAAATGTACCCCTTTTCATCTATATTTCTTCCTTCCTTCACCAATTTAACACTAATCAAAATCACTGTCATTGTTTAACTTGCATCTCATTCCCTTGGTTCTATAGTAATGTTTCGAAAATAGAAATCAAATCTTATTGATCCCCTGCTTCAATCCTTTTAATAACTTTCTATTGTACTAATAATAAATTCCAAACATCATGCTGTAGCTTACATACATCTATGCCATCAAAGCTTGGCCTTTTCCTCCAACCTCATCTTGTCCCATTATGTTCATACCCACTATGCTGTGGCCACCTTGATATATTTATTCCTCAAAATAATTTGTACTCATCTCTATGTAGCTTTTTGTACTGAGTATTCTCAATTCCTAGGATTCTTTTCCCTGGATCTTTACTTATGTATTTCCTTTATTCAAATTTATCCCTAAAAACTACCTCTTTGGTAGTGAATTTCCAGATGAATCTAATCATCCAATACTTTCTACTTTTATTTTACTTCTCTGCACAGTATCTGTAACTGTTTGATTTTTTTTATGGTATCTTAGGCAGAGAAATGGGAGACAACTGACCCTGAGAAAGACTCACTTCTTTGTTTTTTTAAAATATATTTTATTGATTTTTTACAGAGAGGAAGCGAGAGGGATAGAGAGTTAGAAACATCAATGAGAGAGACATCGATCAGCCACCTCCTGCACGCCCCCTACTGGGGATGTGGCCACAACCAAGGTACATGTTCTTGACCAGAATCGAACCTGGGACCCTTCAGTCCGCAGGCTGACGCTCTATCCACTGAGCCAAACTGATTTCGGCAAGACTCACTTCTTGATGGGGTATAACCTTTGATAGCAGCCATTGTATCAAAGGCTAGAGTTTGCCTGTGGGTACTCATTCTCTCATTCACTCAACACCTACCTTATGTCAGTATCTGCATGAAAAGAAGAAATGTCTGGGGCTTCCTTCTATAAGAATTAAATTTAAATGTTTAGTTTGCCAGCAGTGAAGGGATAGAGAGGAAGCAAGAAGTGAAAGAGTGAAATTTTGCAATATAGTTTTATATTATTACTTGAGGCCCAGTACACAAAGATTTGTGTAAGAATGAGTACTTCCTTTTCCTGGCTGCTGGCACTGCCTTTCTACTCTGGCCCTGGAGCTGCTTCTTTCTGCTCTGGCACTGCCTTCCTACACTGTCCAGAGACCCTGAGTGGCTGGGCGGTGCAGAATGCCTGCGTCGTTGCCATGGCATCCCACTCCACCCCTGGCCACTAAGCGCCTGCATATGCAAATTAATCTACAGCTCTGTTGGGCCAATTTACATACTCACTACTGATTGGCTGGTGGGCATCATAAAGGTACGGTTGATTTGCATCTTTCTCTTTTATTAGTGTAGATTTTTCACACAGCATTATATCTTGAGCACTTTTACACTTAAATATTCTCAGAGTACATAATACTCAAGCATATGAATGTATGACTACTTAACATATAGAGGGGTGGAGTATAGTTCTTTCTTTCTTTCTTTTTTTTTATTGGCTATTAAAAATAGTGCTCCACAGTATCCAACCTAAATCCCAGTGTTTAGAAGAATGTTTGTTTTTAGCATGTCTACCTATGGTGCATTCAGATTATTTCATGACACACACACACACACACAGACACACACCTTAATTTCTTTATTTTCTGGTACTTATAAATACAGTATCGCCCAATTTGGTGTGGCTCAACAGATAGAGCAGACCAAAGGGTTCTGGGTTTGATTCTGGTCAAGAGAATGTACCTTGGTTACAGGCTCTTCCCAGGCCAGGGCCCTGGTCAGGGCTCATGCAGGAGACAACCAATCAATGTGCCAGGGATTCTCTCTGTCTTTCCCTCTCTCTTCCACTCTCCCTAAAAATCAGTGGATAAGTATCCTTGGGTAAGGATTAACAACAGTATATATATACATCTACTATATCTATTATGTAGAAAACTATAATATCCTATTTGTGTGGTTCCCTGTTTCTGGTGTGTGTCCTTTGCCTTGAGTGTGGGGTGCACATATTTCAAGACGCTTTGTGCTGACAATAGTCCTCTCATTTTTTTTTCTTTCTGTATTGTTTTCTAGGAGTTATGAAGATCATGATTAGAGGGCAATATTTCCTCAAAAAGTTGCCCTAGTTCAGTGGTCGGCAAACTCATTAGTCCACAGAGCGGCAAATCATGTCTTGTGAGCTGCAGTTTGCAGACCACTGTCCTAGTTCATCAGAGAAGCAGTTGTCCAGCTTTTGGGTTAATTGATAATTTGGTTAATGTGGACTCTGAATCTCCAACTCTGGGTTAAGATGAGGGTGATAATAGACAAAGTGTTTCCCAGGGTGCTCTGTTTCATGAGATTATGCTTTGGAGGTAGAACACAGATACATACTTCCAGATAGATGGATTGATAATATTTTAGTATAATTTTGACATTACTTTCAATTTATGTTTCACACCTTTTTTCCTCTGCTCACTTCTTCTTTTATTCTCTTTTCTTTACTCTCCTCCTTGTACACCCTTCAATCTCTTTCAGGCATTTTTTTTTCATTCATTCAGTAGTTACTAAATACTTAACACATTATAGGCATTTAAACCAATTACCAGGAACATGATTATTAAAAAAGGAGAAGAAGAAGAAGAAGGAGGA
>PVJN01064731.1:0-10438 GCA_004026805.1 Lasiurus borealis
AATAGAGAAATTGTGTACTTAACTACTATGAGTAAGAATGTAAGTACATCTACCTTGTGTAAGCTTCAAAACACATTACATCTAATGTTGCAGGTAACACTGTAAAAGTCAATCAATTGTTAATATGCTCTCTGTGTGTCAACTCAGAAGCTGCCTATCAGATCTGGTTAAACTCCAGAGACAAGGATTTGATTTCCAGCTCTTGAGATCAGGTCAAGAATTGCAGTAACAATTAGTAATTAGTAGTGAGATCTCAATTTGCCACATTGGAAGGTCATTTCTCTGAAGCATTTGGTCTCATGAGAAGAAAGGAATATGGGAAACAATAAACTGTTGAATATTTAAAATCTAGGAAAGATTACAGTCAAGATGTTCTTTGAAATCTTTAGGAATTCCAAGATAATTAGATCTTTCTTCATATCTCATTTTTTAAAAAATCAATTCACATCTTTAGGCCTTAATTCTAGGTTTTGCACTAACACATACAGTGTGCAAAACAATATCCTTGGTTTAAGATATGTTTGTCATCTTTAAAATGATGTTATCCCTTTGAAGAGGGATGAAAGACAATATGTAAATAGTATTTTAAATACGTTTTATTATCCTTATCAAAATTATGTTTCAGCCCTAACTGGTTTGGCTCAGTGGATATAGCATCAACCTATGGACTGGATAGTCCCAGGTTTGATTCAGGTCAAGGGCATGTACCTTAGTTGTGGTCACATCCCCAAGGGGTTGTGCAAGAGGAAGCTGATCAATGTATCTCTCTCTTCAATATTTCTAACTCTCTGTCTTCTCCCTTCCTCTCTGTAACAAATCAATAAAATATATTTTTAAAAAATTATGATTCAATAGTGTATAAAAATCTAAATAGTGCAATTTATTTTAAAGTAGAGCTACACTTTATGGTATGAATGTGACTAGTTTTCAATAATTTATATAAAGGAATAATCTCAGCTAAAATCTAAGAAATGTGTAAAATACATTTTCTGTACTTTCTATATTGAATTTTGCTACTTTACATACCAATAAATCAGAATAAACTTAATCTTTGTCATTGTTGGAACTTCTACCCAATCCTTAATTTGACATGTTTAATATTCCCAAATCTTACACTGGGTTCCTGCAATTGGGTAGGGGTGGAGCAGTGTCTCTGTTCACCAGTCAACACTACATCTAACTGCAGAGATATTCAATGTATTACTTGGTGCTTGCCCACCAGATCTGGGAGATTTGTTGACGCCACATGGTATCACTTGAGATGTGGTGACTATATGGGAAGTAAAATTATTGGTGCCTCACTTGCTATATCCACTAATGCCTTTAGGAGCTTTGCCACTATGGGGTCTTACTGCCTCTACTAGGAAACTGTCACAAATAGGACCCCTGTTTCTACCATTTCAGAGCCAATGCACATCTCTCCCATCCACAGCCAAAGTGTCTTTTGAACTTTATCGAAACACTTTTATCTTCATTGTTTTTTCCAAGACCTCCTTTTTTTTTCTTAGAACCTACCTTTTTCCGTACACTGAGATTAAAAAACAAATACCAGGACATTCTATAGATGACCACTGCCTGAACTGTCAAAACATACCTCTTATGAGAAAATAAAAGTCAACTGTCTGAGTAGAGAAGAAAATAGGTAAAAAAAAAAATGCAGACAGAAGAAATTAAACATAAAATAATACCCCCAAATATTATCCAGTCATATTCAGAGAGTAAATATTTAAGAATTTCATAAAACATAGGTTATATGAAAAGTTTTGATGATATAATTTAGTTATAAACAATATGAATTATTCCAGTATCAGCTAAGTACTAGAAATTCTAAAAGCAAACATTAGTCTTAAACTTGTAAACATGTAGGTATTATTAATGATTAAAGGAAGAATTTTATTACCAGAATTTTTCACAGCAAGTCTGCTAGTTTCTTAAAGAAAATAGTAAGTCCTAACAGGAAAGGATGAATGTAATTTATGGCATTAAAAATTGCATGAGTTAAGCACATTTGGATGCAGGAAACAAAGGCCTAGCTTAGGTTACTTCAAGTAATGCAGATTTACTGCAAAGATCTCCAGTATTTCAGCAGAAGCTTTCAATAGGATATCTGGTTGGAAGGCAGAAATAAACAAGTGGTCTTATATTTGCCTTTCATAACATACACATTGCTTTTATTTTGCATTTTATAAACTCCTTAATCCCACTGATATAGAATAAAGTTAATACAAATATATCAGTATACTGGCATATAAACAATATCAGAGAGATAAGTAGATGTCTTTTGAAGAAAAACAGGTGTAAAACTAAAATAAAACCAACAGGACAAAGACATTGAAAGACAAAAATAGGTCAACTTAACTTTAATTGCTCTCCATAAAATATAATAGAAAGTAAAACCTGCTACTTTACATAAATGCTAGAATATGATTTACCCATATCTGAAAAAAAATCAAGTAGCTTTTGTGTTAACATTAAAGAAACAGAGAACAATCAAGGTTGTTTTAACAAGATAACCCTCCCATCCCCTGTATTGTGATACCACAAGTACACCAGGTTTAAGGTGAATTTTGGTGTGGATGTAATCAGCACTGTGGGCTACTTAGATATAGTAATGACCTTCTCAAGAGAAGTACCAAGGAGGAAGATAGATATAGTTAAAATGAAAATATAAAAGCATAATTTTGAGATTTAATAAATATCTTAATTCAAATATATATACTTGACAATTTTGGATATATTGAAAAAAGTCTTGTTTCTATGGCTGGTTCTAGTCAGGTCAATATAGTTGACAATTCATATCATTATACTTCCATTTGTCTTAACTACTAACTTAGCTGCCTGGAAGAAACTATAAACTGGGAAGAGTGAAGGCTTTTCTTCCTTATATCCTGGGATTGCAGTGATACAAATAGGGCTTTTCCTTCTCTGGCTCTTAGTTCTGGAGTTTAGACCTTCCCAGACAGTGTTGAATAGAGAATAGTGTCAGCAGGATACACCAAAGATTCTTGAAGTCCAATAGCAACTTAATGTATGGTGGGGCACAATTAGGTTTACAGTTGTTAATATGGAAAAATAGTATAATAATTCATAAATAATATTACAAGAATAAACTGTAGGCCTGGCCAGCATGGCTCAGTGGTTGAGTATAGACCTATGAACCAGGAGATCAAAGTTGGATTATGCGTACTACCATATACCTGATTTGCAGGCTCGATCCCCAGTGTGGGACATGCAGTAGGTAGCTGATCAATGATTCTTCTAGTCATTGATGTTTTCATCTCTCTTTCTTCCCTCTCCCTTTCTCTCTGAAATCAATTTAAAAATTTAATCATTAAAAAAATCGTTTAAAAAATACCTATGTTTCATATACTCACAACTGTTATCTACTTTTGCAAAATCCTGTATATTGAAATTTTCCTGTTACTGTATCATCTAGAAAATTATATTCTCAAGGTATTAAACCTTATGCCCTGCTCATTTACAAGTCACAAACATCAAATTTCCTGTTTTAATCTGTTTCTATTCTGACCCAAAGAGTTATGGCTGGGGAAAGGGTAATTTGGTACAGAAAATGTATGAACAGCTACCTAAAGTTGCTGCAATGTTACAGTACTTTGTGCAGAACAGTTTTCCTCAGAAGCATTTCTAGAAGCAGGAGCATAGTAGATGCCTTTACAGTATGTGAATCTGTAGAAAAGGAAGTGCCAAGTTACATTAATTGAGAAGAAAATTCCAAATATAATAATCTATACATTACAAAGGGAATTTTAACTCGTGAGTTAAATTTAAAACAAAAATAAAATGTGAGATACAGAAAACAAAAAATGAAATATTAATTTCTTGCCTATAATATCTGACTATATAAAAGAATGTCTTATTTTAGATATCTTTAATCAATAAGTAACTTGAATATTCATTCTTTATTAATTTTTCAATGTGTAGGCATTTAGAACACTGAAAGAGTTCTGGGCCTACAATTCCATCTAAAAAGCATTATATTTAATTGTCAATATAGTTGACAATTCATATCATTATACTTCCATTTGTCTTAACTACTCACTTAGCTGCCTGGAAGAAACTAGAAACAAGGCTACAAAACTGCCAAGATTATATGTTTTTATCTTCAGTAGAAAGCCTATCCCCCCAAATTATCAATAACTACATAGGTCCCCTATTGTGGTTATCTAGGAAACAATGGGAACATTCTTCAGTAATACAATATTATATCTCCTTCCATTCTGTATTCAACTTGTAATTCTCCATGGATTTCTGTTAGTCACAATTTCTATCAGTGGTCCAGATCTTGGCAATGAGTAGAAGCAGAAAATTCAGTAGTCTCAGCAGCAGTTGCAGATCTAGATCTTAGGTTGTTTGTAGTTCTAGATGTCTCTGAGACAGCTCTCACCCACTGCCTATCAGTTACTCAGGCAGGTCTAATTATGTCTTAATGTATTATTTTATCTTCAAAGCTTCATTGTTAACCCATGGATTATTTAGATAGTATACTGTTTAGTTCCCAAGTGTTTGAAGAAATAGTTTTCTCTACACCTCCTAAGTACAATTTTAAGCCATAAGCATTATAGATATAGAAATAGATAGATAACAGATTAGAGATAGAGATAGAGATAGAGATAGAGATAGAGATAGAGATAGAGATAGAGATAGAGATAGAGATAGAGATAGAGATAGTGATAGAGAAATAATTCTGAAATATGGTATGGAGATAGAAGACTGAATAGGGAACTGAAAACCTAGGAAACAGTTTTTGCTGTTTTCTTCTTGCTTCATAAATCCCAGACTTTGAGCAGAAGAAACTAGCAAGCAACCTGGACAAACCAGTAGATGGAGACCATAAAAAGAAAACAAACAACAAAAATACCAACCAAATGAAAACAGTGACAAGTGTTCTCTCTCTAACCAATTGACTAGAAAATGGGCAGCCTAACAAGATAAAGAATAGCAACTACTTTTCAAATAAAAAAAAAAAATCATTTTCTGGGGTATATATATGTTATATGGAATAGTTGTATAACATAGGACAAAAAAGCATATCTTTCAGGGATTCCTTATTACCAAGGAATTATTGTTATGGCAATTATTGACATATCCTAATTTCTCATTAATTTAATCTAATTAATTATTCTCTTAATTACAATAGCTTGAAATATGCCATATATTTTCTTATAAATTAGGTGTTCTTACTCTAGCTTGTCAATGATGGGGATTAGAATGAAGAAGACCAAATATCTCAATATTTTGAACTATAAAGAAATCATCATCCTTTTCCTCTAAAATGCAAAGATAATGTCATTCTCTTTCAGATTATTATAAAATAGTTTCACATGCAAAGCAAAAATTGCACAAGGATTCTGAAGATGACATTAAACAAAGATATAAAAGTATATAATAATTTTTAAGTAATTTAAAAATAAATATCAACAATACAAATTATTTTACATTGTAATGTTGGAAGTGAAAAATACATAGATTACATGAAGGATAATAAAGAGAGCTGAAGCCACACAAATGAACTACACTTTTTCTTTTTAGTCTTTTTCATTTATAATAAAAAAGGCAGCAAAATTCAGGGTTACTAGTATTATTTGTTCATAGCAAGTTTTAAAACACCTCTTACAGTAATCTTGAAACTAAATACTGTTTATTTTTAGTGGAATATTCATTAATAATGTTGATCCTACAAATTTTAATGTCGGACTGATAAAATGTATGAGTACTAATATTTTCTGTGATCTTGAAAAAGGTGATGATTTTAACATAATGAATAGTAATACAAAGCCATTATGTGTAATTAATATTTGACAAAGGAGGAAAGACCATACAATGGAGTCAAGAGAGTCTTTTCAATAAATGGTGTTTGGGCAACTGGACAGATAGTTGCAAAAAAAGAAATGAAACTTGACGACCAACTTACACCATACACAAAAATAAACTCAAAATGGATATAGGGGATAACACAAGATGGGAAAGCATAAAAATCTTAGAAGAAACAATAGAGCAAAATAGACATTTGTCATAGCAATATATTTAATGATGCAGCTCCTAGGGCAATGGAAACTAAGGAGAAAATAAACAAATGGGACTGCAGTAAAATAAAAAGCTTCTGCACAGAAAAGGAAACCATTAACAAAACAACAAGAAAGCCCACTGCATGGAAGAACATATTTGCCGATGTTATCCCTGATAAGGGTTTGATCTACAATATTTACAGAGAACTCATACAACTTAACAAAAGAAAGATAAATAACCCAATCAAAAAATGGGCAAAGGACCTACATAGACACTTTTCAAAAGAGGACATTCAGAAAGCCAAGAGAAATATGAAAACATGCTCAAAGTCACTAATTATCCAAATGCAAATAAAAGCAACAACATGATACCATCTGACACCTGTCAGAGTAGCTGTCAACAAGACATCAACAACTAACAGTGCTGGAGATGATGCAGGAAAAAAAAAAAAAAAAAAAAGGAACCCTCCTTCACTGCTGGTGGGAATGCAGACTGGTGTAGTCACTGTGGGAAACAATATTGCATTTCCTCAAAAAATTAAAAATGGAACTGCCATTTGACCCAATGATACCACTTCTAGGAATATACCCCAAGAAAACAGAAACACTAATCAGAAAGGATATATGCACCCCTATGTTCACAGCAGCACAATTTACAATAGCTAAGATTTGGAAACAGCCTAAATGCCCATCAGCAGATGAGTGTTTTAGAAAAAAGATGTGGTACATCTACACAATGGAATACTACACTGCTATAAAAAAGCAGAAATTCTTACCATTTGCAACAGCATAGATGGAACTGGAGAGCATTATGCTAAGTGAAATAAGCCAGTCAGTGAAAGAAAAATACCACGTGATCTCACTCATTTATGTATAATAAAGAACATTACAAACTGATGAACAAAAATAGATACAGAGGCAAAGAAGCAATGAATAGACTGTCAAATGACAGCATGAAGGCTAGAGAGGACTGGGGGATGGGAGGAAATAAGAGATCAACTGAAGGACTTGTATACATGCATATATGCACAACCAATGGATGCAAGACACTGTGAGGTGGGTGAGGGCATGTGCTGAGGGGTAAGGGAGGCTGCGGGGAGGTCAAGTGAGGGGAAAAGGAGACATATGTACTACTAATTGTAATACTTTAAACAATAAAAAATAAAAAATAATTAGGGGAAAAAGAGAAATATACATTAATATATTATTACAACATTTTCAAAGTCTTTGTAAATAAGATGAATTGCAAGTCACATAATTAAAGCTAAATACAGAATATAAATTATTAGGATGGTAAAGGGTTTGTTGATGAGCCACTGTTGCTCCTGTATAGCATAGGATGGTAGGCATTTAATCTGGACTGGAACTATAAGGCATTTACATTCAGACAGATATTAAAATGGATTCTCATTACAGGTCTTGCAAATTACAAAAAAAAATAGTGAACAGCAGCATTTACTAAGTATGTCTATCTCTGACATTTCAAACTTTTAATATTTTTTCAGTTCCTCACAACTAAAGGATACCCATCTTGTAAATTCTGGATGGTACAAGTTTCCCCCTACATCATTGAAAATTTGTGTTGGAGAAGACTCAATAATCTTCACCCTGGCATTGATACTTTATGATTATGGAATCTTACTATGGCAAATGACAATGAAAATCAAGTCACATCACTATTTTGTTCAAAAACCTTAAGTGGTTACTTGTAACTGCAGTAACCAAAGGGAAGCCCTTACACTTTGGCTAGCAGTCAAGCAAATGGCCAATCAGGTTGTATTGTGCTTAGCATAGTTAGTTATCTTCCACTGTCTACACCTACTTCCTCATCACATCCTGATCCCTAAACAAGCAATTATATTTTGCGTGTGTGCCTTTTTATACTTTTATCTTGCTATTTCCTTTGCCTTGCCCTTTTATTTCCTCCTTTTAAAATCAAAGGCACTTTTTAAGGCCTAGTCAAATATCCCTGTCTCCAGGTACCTTCCTTTAGGCTACCATGAGGTGTTTCTTCTGTTTTCTTCTTGCTGGGGTCACTATCAAATTACATAATATCTAACCTAAGATTAGAATTTTATTACAAACATACCTTTCTCCTCATTAATACTAGGACTTGTGTTTATCTGACTTTCTTTAAATTGCATCACCTTGCATATATTTGTATTCATAATATCTATATATCTCATAGACAACACAATGTTTATTAATTTTAAATGAACATTATAAGCCAACAACATGTGTACATGTGCATATATAGCTTTGAATGAATATATATATGTATATATGTCCTACATGTGTATATATGTATAAATATGACATAGAGGCTCAAATAAAAGTACATTATGGAAAGTTAAGATAGTTGTAAATGTTTCATGTCTAGTCAGGACTCAGTTAAGTAATGTCAAGATATATTTTCTAAATAATAAGCTAAACAGAAAAGTAAAACCTAACACAAAGCATTTTATATTCATAATTTAGCCTTAAGACAAGGTTCTAAGTAAGAGAACGCAAGGTCAAATTTCTGTAAAGGGTACACAGGTAGCAGATCTGTGGGAATCAGGTTGAATTATATTGGATACCTTGCTAAAAGAGGTAAGCTATTAACCAGGCCCAACCAATTTTTGCCATGAACTAATGTGGGCCCAATACTATCTAAATGAATTTTCCAAGAGGAGGCAAAATTCCAGATATTTATGTGAACACTCAAACTTTATTTAAAAACTAGAGACCTGGTCCATGTAAATCGTGCATGGAGGGGAGGGGGAAGGGAAGGAGGTTCTTCAGCCCCGCCGGCTCCCTCTCCAATCTGGAACCCCTTGAGAGATACCTGACTGCCTGTTTAGGCCCAATCCTGGATGGGGCCTAAAGGGGAAGTCGAACATAACTCACAATCCAGGACTGCTGGCTCCCAATTGTTCATCTGCCTGCCTTCTTGATTGGCCCTAACTGCTTCTGCCTGACAGTCTAACCACATCCCAGTCAATCTGATTGATGCCTAACTGCTCCCCTGCCAGACTGTTTGCCCATAACTGCACTCCCCTGCAGGCCTGGTCACCCCAAACTGCCCTCCCCTGCAGGCCTGGTCACCCCAAACTGCCCTCCCCTGCAGGCTTGATCACCTCCAACTGCCCTTTCCTTCAGGCCTGGTCTGCCCCAACTGCCCTTCCCTGCAGGCCTGGTCACACCCAATTTTCATCCTCTGCTGGCCTGGTCACCCCTAACTGCCTTACCCTGCAGGCCTGGTCTCTCCCAACTGCCTTCCCCTGCTGGCTATCTTGTAGTGGCCATCTTGTGTCCACATGGGGGCAGGATCTTTGACCACTTGGAGGCAGTCATCTTGTACGTTGGAGTGATGGTCAATCTGCATATTACTTTCTCATTAGGTAGGATAGAGGCCTGGTGCATGGGTGGGGGCAAGCTGGTTTGCTTTGAAGCATGTCCTGGATCAGGGTGGGTGTTCCCTTGGGGTGTGGGGTGGCCTGAGCAAGAGGCCTGTGGTGATTTGCAGGCCAGTCATGCCTCCCAGTGACCAAAGTGGAGGCCTTGGTATCTGGGACTTATTTATCTTCTACAATTGAAACTTTATAGCCTAGAGCAGAGCCAAGCCTTCTGCTCACTCCATGGTGGCAGCTATTGAAACTTTGTTGCCTTAAATGGAGGACTTGATGGCCAGGGGTTGAAGAAAGCTTGGCTTCTTCCATCTCCAGGGACAACCCAAGCCCCCCTCCTGCTCTCTCTGTAGCTTTAACCATCTTGGTTGGAGTAATTTGTATACTAGCTCTGATTGGCTGTTGGTTGTGGCTGGTGTTCATGGCTTGTGTGTAGCAGAGGTACGGTCAATTTGCATATTACTCTTTTATTATATAGAATAATTCTAAAAGAAATTAACATTAAAAATATCCCAGCATCAATTGGCAGTATTTGCCTTTTAAGGCTTTTATAAAAGACTAGAGGCCTGTTGCATAAAATTCGTGCATGGGAGAAGCATCCCCTCAGCTCACTCTGCACCCTCTCTAATCCAGAACCCCTTGGAAGATTCCTGGAATCAGGCCTAAGCCTATAGTCAGATATCCTTCTCACAATCCTGGACCACTGGCTCCTTATTGCTCACCTGCCTGTCTGCATGGATGCCCCTAACTGACCCCCTCTGCCAGCCTAATTGCCTGTAACTGCCCTCCCTGCCAGACTTATTGTCCCCATCTGCCCTCCTCTGCCAGTTTTGTCACCTCTAACTGTTCCCCCTGCCAGTCTACTTACCCCTCACTGCCCTCTCTGCCAGCCTAATTGTCCCCAACTACCCCCATGCTGGGCTGGTCACCCCCAACTGCACCCACCTGCTGGCCTGGTCACCCCAAACTGGCCCCTTGCCAGCCTAGTCGCCCCCCCCTGCTGGCCTGTTCATGCCCAACTAC
>PVJN01064732.1:0-10438 GCA_004026805.1 Lasiurus borealis
GATCAGCCGCCTCCTGCACGCCCCCTACTGGGGATGTGCCCGCAACCAAGGTATAGAACCTGGGACCTTTCAGTCCGCAGGCCGACGCTCTATCCACTGAGCCAAACCGGTTTCAGCAGTATTTCATCCTTAACAACGGAAGGCCAGAACAGGACATCCTTTCAGCGTGGAAAGGGGAAAGGTACATTCTAGGAAACTGAGCAACTTCTTGCTGTGTTCATTATCGTGACGATATCTGCATTCGGAGTCAGCTGTCTGCTGGTGGCCTGCAGTGACAAGGAGAAAGCTGTTTCTGAGGAAGCTGTGAGCACAGACAGCTTCCCCAGAAAGATGCAGGAGAGTAGGCATCTGAGTCAGATGGGCCTGGGGATGATCCTGACTCAGCTACTTACTAATAGCTCTGAGGCTGTGACCAACTCAGCAAACCTCTCTCGGTTGTCTCATCTGGAAAATGGGGACAGGAGCCTTGATGTGTGGTGTCCGGTTTGAAGAAACTAAATGTATAAAGAGTCTAGAACAGTATCTGGCACCTGACAGTTATAAATGAAAAATCAGGAGACCAGAGGGTTTTACCCATTTGCTCAATGGCTACATCAAGCTCGTGCAGGTCTGAGATCCCCATGCAGACAGTTTTTATCAGCCAGGCACTATGCGAGACAGTTATAGTTTCCAGGACTCAAGGTTAATGTCCTCACACCCATCTCCTAGAAGAGGACATCGAGGCTCAGGTCACACCGCTAAGATGAGGTGATGATGTGGTGAGTTCGGTTGGGCCTGTCAATTTCGAGGTGCTCAATAAGATCATCACGTCTAATGCTCCCATGCAGGCATTGCAGGCTAGCAATCTCAGAGTAAGAGCCCTAAAGACACCTACCCAAGAATTTTCTAGAACCCTGATGTCCAAGTGTACTAAAATAAGCTTCTTCAATCTGGCAAACAAAGCGAGTGTAGACCATTCAATAACCGCTCTGTTTGCAAGGAACGTGCCAAATAACGGGCACTCTGCTTCTCCCCATCCCGAACTTCCGCTTCCTGGCTGGCGGCAGCTCGGATGCATTTCCTGCATCCTGTCTCTGAACATCTCCTTGTCACTGCAGTCCTCCGCACCATGAGCAAGACTCAGGAGAGGCTCAGGAGGGGAACATGCCCTGGGACAGAGGACCATCATGGGGACTGAAACACTGTCACCCGTGGACTTGGGTGTCTCAGGCTGGAGAAAGGGATGCGTGGGGGCTGCGCTGGCCCTGTGGGAGGGGAAGGGAGATCCGAAATGTGGGTTGAAGGCAGTGGTCGGCAAACTCATTAGTCAACAGAGCCAAATATCAACAGCACAACGATTGAAATTTCTTTGGAGAGCCACATTTTTTAAACTTAAACTTCTTCTAACGCCACTTCTTCAAAATAGACTCACCCAGGCCGTGGTATTTTGTGGAAGAGCCACACTCAAGGGGCCAAAGAGCCGCATGTGGCTTGCGAGCCACAGTTTGCCGACCACTGGTTTAAGGCAGGAACAAGAGATTAGCAGTCTTGATAAAATGTTACTGACCACTGAATGGAAGTGAAACACAAGAAAGCAGGGGCCTGGGCCACAGAAAGGGTTCCTGTGGGTTCAGAGTTCACCAGTGTTCTGTCTGGATAACATACAGATACTGTGTGGCAACTCCTGTGGCTAAAATGAAGCGATGAGATCCCATGACCAGGGAGGCTGCCATGTCAGCTGGTTTGACAGACAGCTTAGATGGTGAGATCAACCTTAGGACCCCTGCGGTGGCTGACCATCCAACCACTTGAGCTTTTCCCTTGGGGCTTCCAAAGAACTCCGGGGGTACCTGGGGCAGTTATGCCTTCGAGGAACTGGAGCACAGAAAAGAGCACCAGGAAGGGGCAGGGGAAGACCCGCACCATCCAGGGAGCCCACCCCTGCCAGCTCAGAACACGGAGCTCGGTATTAGCCACCTGCGGAATGACCGAAGTCCTTACTAGTCAGGAAACCAGGCACCACCGTCTGACTCTGACCCCCTCCACTCAGGTTGGAGAATAGGCACTGGCATTTGCCACAGCTTCCTGTTCAGCGACCCAATCTTGATACGTGGTACCTCGAGATACGAGTGCCCTAACATATGAGATTTTTGAGATACGAGCCGTCGAGCGAGCGATGTTTGCTTTGAAATACAAGCAACATTTGAGATAGGAGTCATCGCGTGGATCGGCCGGCTGCACACGACCCACCAGTTTACCGCGACTTGAGCGTCTCATAGTTTCCCACGCCTCAAGGTTACGGAACGAATTAAACTCGTATCTCGAGGTACCGCTGTAGTTCAGAGAAGGCAGGGGGAGTTTTCCTGACCATTTCAAGTGCCTCAATGGCGAGCCTTCTAATGTCCCCTTCCAGGTTAAATAAACCCAGCCCCTGCAATCCCCATGCTGGGTTATAAACCCCCTCCTGTGAAAGGCAAGGCCGGGGCTGTGTCCACCTGTGAAAACACAGCCGAGGAGGCTGCCTGGGGCTCAGGGCACGGCCCCTAGGCAGGCAGAGCCCAGGGGTTAACAAACAGGCCTGCGAGCGCCTGTGAAGGTAATTAATGAAAGCATCGCTAGCTTTTATTAAGCACCTGTCTTACCCGGACACGCTGGCTCTTTATATTACATACACTCCTACATGCTGGCATCTGCCCCAGGAATACGGTTTTCTTATCCCAGTCCTGTGTATCGGAGGGAACCCCGGGAGGTGCAGCGACCTGCCTGGAAGGTGACAGAGACGGGATTCAAGACCCTGTCAGCCTTGCTCTACAGGTACTGGAGACAGACTGGGCCAGAGGCCCAACTCTGCCGCGAAGATATCCTTTGGGGCATTTACAGGGTCAAAGGCCTGAGAGAAACAGATGCCACTTCTGCCAGCAGAAGGGGATCCTGAAGGTAGTGAGATCAACATCAGGGTTTCCATGGTGATGCTGGTTTAGTCCAGGTAGCAGAACTCAGATACTGAGACCATCTGGCCCTCACTTTCCAGAGACCCAGAGAGACCTGCTGATCACGTAGCCAGTGAGTGGCAGGCCCACAGCTCCAGGCCCGGGTTCCTGACTTCCTGTAAGCTTTGCTGAATGCACGCGGGGCTCCTCCCCCCGCCCCCCCCCCACCCATTCCCTCCTACTGAAGGAGCTACAAGTTCCCTGCAGCAGTGCTCCTTTTGGGAGAAAAGCACAATGAGGAAAGCTATGTTTCTTTTTCTGTCACTTTACCAGCTACGAAAATTTAAAACCTGGCTAACATCACACTTAAGGCCACTGCCAAAAAGGGTCTCGAGTCCAGATCATTTGACGTGTGGGCTCTGAGCCTTTCCAGGAACCAGTGTTTTCCAAAGCGGATTCCATGAGGTAACTCCGAAAGATGCTGGGCTAAAGGAAAACAGGTTCTTTTCTTTCAGCTGCAGGACTTCTCAGAACCTTTACTGTGACAATATGGATGGTGAAACTCCTAGAGAGCCGTCAGTGGCCCTCAATTGCTCAGTCTTTGTTCCTCAAGAGACTCCACCTGAAGGTGAGTTGACAAATTCCATGAAGTCAAGGAAAGGATGGGTTGCTTCCCAGAGAGGATGCAGTCCGTCCACTGAGCAGGAAGAAGGGGCATCATCAAGGACGCTCCCCCCATCCTATCTTGTTGGACTATGCACTTTCCCGACAAGTAAAGGAAAAGGGTCTGTGTGCACTGCCTCCGCCGTGAGTCACCCGTCTGCACACCTCGCTCTCTGTCAGCAGCGTATTCCTACTTCTCTTTGCTGATGCAGGCAGCACACGGCGTTGGAAACCTGGCGGCAGAACGCTCAAGTTCAAAGCTTGGCTCCAGCGCTCCTTGATGACCTTGGACAAGTTGCCAAAGCCCCTGCTTCTCTTTTCGTTCAGAACTGAAGTGGGGACAATGACGCTAACCACCTCGGAGGTGTTTTCTCAAGATTTTAGAAGATCCGATCTTTGCCACAAAGGCAAATGGTTTTCCAGAGTCTGCCCTTTGCTTTGAAGTTTGTTTTGTTTAAACTTGTAAGTTAGCTTTGCGTATGTCAAAGCCATCCCTTTGACATTAGCTTCTATGGCACACAAAGGCCTCGCCTGTCTCGGTGTCAAATATTATTGATGTTTTCCCTCTGGTTCCTTCAAGTTCGTTTACTATTAGTTCTTTAGTCCGCTAGGAGTATGGCTACATGTTCTGCAATAGATATTTAGTTTCTTTTCCTTCAAAGTTACTAGTTGTTTTGGCAGTTTTACTCAATAATCAATTATTTCCTTGTAAATTTCAACATCACTTGTACTAAATCCTGAGCATTGACATTGCTGGGCCTGTACGGAGCCACCCGACACCATTCATTCTGGTTTCTGTTCTGCCCTTGGTCCAGAGCTCTGTGGTCCGGTTCTCTCGCCCCAGGGGAAGCTTACTGTTCTAGAAACGCTCAGGACCAGGGGACATCTCATCGGGCTCCTGGAAACTGGCTCTGCTCCCCAAGGAACACAATACCCACACAGCACAGGGCCCGGGACTTTCCTCCTTCGTTCATTGGGGTCCGTGCTTTAATTTTCCGAACCGCTTGCGCAGGAGGCGATTCACCTCATTCTTACGGACTCACACGAGGGTGGCTTTCTCTGCTGTTCCAGAACTCCGGAGAACTCCCAACGGCTTCTGGCTCTATCTCTGCGGGAGCAGGTCAAGTGAGGGCCCTTTTCCAGGAAGCCCCGTTTCCTCTTTCTAAGCAAATCACAGCCTTAGACGGTCTCCCCAGCTGCCGCCTTGTCACAAATCAGGGACGGCACCATTAGATGGCAGGGTGGGCCCTGAAAGGCCGGTCCCTCTGGGGGCAGACCTGAGCGGGCGGCAGAGGGCGAGGTCAGCACGTCGGCCCAGGGGTCTGCGTTCCGGCTCCCCCGGCTGTAGTCACCGCAGCTGCAGTCCATTCCGCCGGCAGAGGCTCGCATGACAAGGCTCACCACAACTTTCCAAGGAATGGAGTTCATTAAAATCCTGCTGGAGGCCCTTGGCTGGAACGCTCTTTCCCTGGTAAAGGGGACTGCGGCCAGTGTCGCCTGCAGGAAAGCTCCGGAACACCGGCCCAACAGAGACTGCAGGGGCTGCTGCCTAATTACCAACATTCAACCCGTTCCCCTGCCCCTGCTCCGGAGACAGGGTCCAGCCTAGGAGAGGACACTTCCCGGCAGGCTCTCTGAACCCCACAGGGCATCCCCCTAGGTACAGCAGATGGGGTGCAGCACAGACCCCTCCTGGTCTGGCAGGGCTACAGAGCCGGCCTTGGCTGTGCAGGCACCGGCCACGTGCATCGTGCTGTGCGTCATGAGCCTCGGCAAAGCCACGTCCCAGGAGGACAGGGCCCAGCTTCCTGGAGCATCAACTTGACTTGGTGGAAAAAGCATTTTTTTTATATTAAAATGTCTTGCATATGGGCATGAAATGAACCGGAACACAGTATTTTTAAAAGGCTAAACAAAATTATCCAGTTGAGGCAGCCACTTTGGATTTGCCCCCCAAATTCCAAACATATATTTGCCCCCCGCTGTTGTCAAGAATGCTTCGGGGAAAGAGTCTGAGAAGCAGTAAGAGGCCAAGTGAAAGGTGGCCAGAAACAAGAGACAACAAAGCTGTGCTGACTGGCACAACCAGTACAGAGTCTAGAACACCTTCCCTCAAAGACAAATACGCCTGTGAGGTATCTCAGGTAACAGAGGGCATGACCATAGCCAAGTCTTCCTTCTTCTAGAAAAATCTTCCCTGAATTCCCCACTAAATGCATGCACGATGGAGCAAGGCCTTTCATCTTGCACCCCCAGCACCCAGAATGGTGTGTCTGGCACACAGATGTCAAACACAGAAAGAATAACTCGATTCTATAGCTCGAAAGTCATCGGGAAGACCAAGGAGCTCAGAGAATCCAACCAAAGTCCTTCTAACAAGGATCAAGTTTTAGGATCCCCGATCCTTCCCCTCCCCCACCCCTCCCCCACCGTGGAAGAGGAGCGAAGGAACAAAGGTTTTTGTTTCCTCCCGGGGTGAGCACAGTACCTCACTCAGAGGTGCTCAGTAAATGCCCCCTGAATCCAGAAACTTTTCATCTACTTCGGGTAAGAACCCTTTGGAAAGGAGAAGACATTTTAGATGTTGCCTCTGAAATGAAGGAGGAAAAAATGCTGGTAGAAACGGTTCTAAATGGTGAGAACAATGGGGAAACCAGGCAAGAAAACGCAAGCCTGCTCACACCTAAACACGGCTAAACCGTGTCACATCTGCCTGCAAGACCCCGAGGGCCAGCACCTCTTCATCACTTGAGATAGAACTGAGTTTGATGCCATATTCCACACAGCTGTCATGGGAAAAACAATTTCCGGGTTTCATCGGTTCATCTGCTAGAGTCTGAAATGTGAGTACCAATGTTTAGGAGAAATCAGACAATCAGTAATCCTAATGAACAATTAAATATACTATTAGCCTTCATTCTACCAGTCAGAATGAGTAGGAGTTCACAAAGGTTCTTAAAGGCAAAACCTGTGCCTCCACCCACTCGCTCACTGAGCCCCAATGCCTAAGTGTACCCCGTGCACTCCAGCCTTCTGATTCGCCAGAGCCTCCTCCTGCTGCTTTGCTACCCGGACATTTTCTGCGAGCTCTGCCAAGTAAAGGTGCTGCTGAGGCCGGCAGCGCAAGCCCGGTACCCAGCTGGCCCTTTCTATTTCCGGAGGGCAACTCTGGCCGCTCAAAAGAGGAAGATCCAGAAATGAAACCGATCAAGTTGTCAACTCCCTCCCTGCTCAGGGCGTCGGGATGTCTCTTTTCACCTTCAGCCTGCAAGTCCGGCCGGATGGCCTGGGTGCTTTCCCACTGCTGATGGCTTCCCCCTTGCTTGGGTAAAGTCTGGGGACACCCAAGAGCTAGATCTGGGGTGACTACAGCAAAGAAAGGAATTAAAAAAACCAAGTGACCAGTACAAGTAGAGACTTCCTGCCTAGTTAAACAAATTGAGGGCTATTTTTGGTTTGCCCTTAAAAAGGCAAAGGATGGAGGGCCTGCTGGGTGCCAATTTACAGAAGCAAACTCCTTCCTCAGCTCAGGGCTCAAAATACACCCCAGCTACGGCTGCCAATGTGGAGAGCAAAACCTTAGAAGGTCAAAGTTTAGGAAGCTGAGAGAGCATCTTCACATCACAGGATTCTGGGCTCACGTGGACCGGTGGGTATTTTCGAAACAGCTTAACAATGGGTTTCGGTGGGCTTTACTCGAGTACAGCGGGATTAATGTGTAATGAAATGATGTTTTGGCCATCTGCAAAAGAAGGTCATTTCCCACCAATCAGAGGAAGCGTTATAATCCCAAGGCAGCGAGAGTTCTGATGCTGGAAAGAGAAAAGAAGAAAAGCAAGCTGATCTGGCATGATAAATTGGGCTGCCTGGGCCCAGCTGCCAAGCACACGCCACATTTCCCTTTAATGCTGCTCTGTAATCGGACCACTGGCGGACTGGGTACATTTGCCTACAGTTCTCTGGCTCCGACATCTGAGAGAGGCCATTCCCTTCATGGGGAATGCTGGCAAATCCCAGCATTCCTGTCAGTCTTAAAGCTGGAGACTTTGCTTCAAAACAACTACCTCCCCTTCATTATTTGAGGCAGGTGAGCACGGGAGGAATGATTGCAATTTGCACCAAGCGGTGCATTAGCGGCTTTAGAAACATCTGACTGATCCCAGATTACATGAAACAAAGGGCTGGATACAGTGCTTCTAGACGGGCCCGTAACAGCGTGCGTTTTCTGAAATTACAGCTTTGGGGAGAAACTAAAACTGCGAGTGAACCTCAGAGCCACAGCAGTACACTCAGCACGGACCAATTCTTACAAGAATAAGAGAATTCTGCAAATCCAGTTTAAAACACACACACACACACACACCTGTCATTCCCAGGAAAACAGAAGAAAAGCAACAATGATTAAAGGAAAACATTCCAAAAAGTAAGTTGTAGGACTGGTCATGGGATCCAGTACAAAACCAGCACAAATGTTCCTATATACCTCAGTGCAAAGCATGGACCTTGAAGCAGACCATTAATCAAAAGTGGCTTCTGAAGCATGTCAATACAGTTTTAATGAGGCGTGCTTTACCAGATCCTAATTCCCTGAAAAGTCACGCTTCATTTCCATCGGAACATTCATCATACTTCATATTTAAAAAAATTAATGAGAATTCCGATTCCCCAGGCCATTCTGGATGATGGGAATCTATTATGGCCTCTTGTTCAGCCTTAGGAGGTAGATGGGGCCCAAGGCTGGTCTCCAGACAACACGAGAGGGGAAGTCGGTGCCTCTCCAGCAAAAGGGAACTGATACTCCTAGTGGTCTGGCTCTAAGAAAGGAATGTCTTTCGAGTTTCTAGAGGTTTTTATTTTAATTATGTGAAATTTTTTAAAAAATATATTTTTATTGATTTCGGAGAGGAAGGGAGAGGGAGAGACAAAAACATTCATGATGAGAGAGAAACACTGATCGGCTGCCTTCTGCACACCCCACACTGGGAATGGAGCCAGCAACCTGGGCAAATGCCCTGACCAGGAATCAAACCGTGACCTCCTGGTTCACAGGTCGAGGCTTAAGCACTGAGCCACACAACGGCCAGGCATTTTAATTATGTGAATTTTAAATTATTCTTCATGATACATCTTTTTTAAAACTTTAGATTACTAATGAATTACATGACTTCAGATTTCCCCAAATAAATAAGGCTGACTCATCAGGAAAACGCACCATATTTAACCTATTGCTAAGAGTAAGTGATCAGACCCAAAGGTGACCCCAGCAGGAGAAATCGGGATGCCTGGTGCTGCTTAGCCAACCACAACGTGGCTTCTTCCTCAGAGTCTAAATCCCTCAAAAAAGATGCAGAGAGTCAAGGAAATGGTAACATAAATAAAGTATCCGGCTCGTTCCCACAACCTACACCTGCCTCCATCCCCTTTGCAGCCCATTCTACTGAAGTTAAATGTGGAAAGGCAGTGCACCCTGACAGTAATCTACTAGATGCTGCAGGGACAGACACAGTGTGGCACTTCAACCTAGGTTCGAGCCTCCTCCTGCAACCACCTCAGGGCTGATCTCTCCATCCAGTATTTGGCCAAGGTGAAAGATGGCTCCTTCATTCACCATCGATGCTGCAATTTCCTGGGTGAGCCCAAGTACAAGTGGCACATGCAGCCAGGGAACCAGCGACCGGGTTTTTATGAAGGCAGCAACGCGCACATCTCTGAGATGAAGGATGCCGGGGGAATCAGAGGACACACACAGCTGCGTGAAACACTTCGGCAGCCATAAGAATAAAAAAGCTTGTTAACACCAAGATGAGTCTACTGAGAAAATTGTGCTCCTCATTCACTCTGTTTCGTTTATTTCTAAAACACAGTCATAACTAAATTGGCAAACTAAATTTAAATGCCGCTAAGCACGCTTTCAGGCTGCATTTAAAAGAAAAAGAATCCTCTGCCGCTGACCAAATTAGGAATCTGATCTTACCTTCAACCTTTGCCCACCTCTTCCACGTATGATTCATCAAAAGCCTCCAACCGAGAAAAAGACAGACGCACAGCACTTCTAGACTACATCTTGTGATACTGCCTTTATAGGATTGTTGAGAATTCAACACAGACACGCAGCTAAACAGCTTAGCACAAGTGTTGCTACAAAGCTCGGTAAGGGGGCTGGTGGCGACAATTAGCACCACATCAAATTAAAAACCTCCTCCTGACTTTCAAGGACACCTCCTACCTATCCAACTTCATATTTCACTAGAGGCCCGGTGCATGAAAATGTGTGCACCTGGGGGTGGAGGGTCCTCTCAGCCCGGCCTGCACCCTCTCACAATCTGGGACCCCTCGGGTAGGGTCACTAGGTCTGGCCTGAGATCAGGGCCTAGCGGGCTTTCCTTCCCCGGCTGCAGGCAGCTGGCCCCACCACCGCCACTGCCACTGCCACTGCTTGCCTTCTGTGCAGCACTGCCCCTCCTCCCCCGACACTGGTGGCTTCTCTCTGCAGGTGACAGGCTGGAGTGCAATGGCTTGGCTGGCTTGGGCCTCCCTGTTTCTTTACTGGGGGGCGGGGACAGCCCTGCAAGGGGCCATCTGCCTACCTGAATGTCCCTAACCACTCGCCTGCCTACCTGATCACCCCTAACCGCTGGCCTGCCTACCTGATCACCCCTAACCGCTGGCCTGCCTACCTGATCACCCCTAACCGCTGGCCTGCCTGCCTAATTGCCCCTAACCGCTTGCATGGGGGCAGGGCCAGTCCAGCGAGGGGCCATCTGCCTACCTGATCTCCTCTACCCACTGCCCTGCCTACCTGATCACCAACCACTTGCCTGCCTACCTGATCACCCCTAACTGCTAGTCTGCCTACTTGATCACCC